>JAODAL010055667.1:0-23802 GCA_025379985.1 Phyllomedusa bahiana
TTTACTAGAAGCGCTTTAAAGAAAAAATTTCTGGGTGTGCAAAAGTCCCAAAAAACACGTAAACCCTTTTTTGTTTTTTTATAATAAACCAATTTGCACCTTTTTAAATTTAAACCTTTTGGGAAATAAATTGCTGTTTTAAGTTTTCGTATATGCTGCTTTAAAAGAACCCAAAGCTTGGGGGTTTTCAAAAGCAAAAAACAAAGTAATGTGATTTTTTTGACGATACACGGTTTTTTTTGGCAGCAAATAACCGTCTGACTACAAGATTGCTGGGTTTTAATTTATCCCGCAAGGTTGGGTATATCCAAAATTTAAGGGGTTTAAAGGGGAAAATTTTAAAATGAAAAACCTTTTGAAAGGGATACTGATAATTTAAAAATGGAGTTTTTTCCCGCTAACACAGAGACCGCAGTTTCTAAAATGATGTGAACCAATATAAGTTTAGGGTGCCCAATATCCCGGAAAAAATTTCAATAGAAAAATGTTAATAAAAAAGATATTTCCCCTACAATGTTCCCCACACTAATCTTGGGAACTTTATCCCGTGTTTTTTTATAGATAGAGTGTCCTTTTGTTTCCCCCCGCCCCCCCCCCCCCCCCGCCCCCCCACCCCCCGTGAATTTACAGCGGTTTGATGCTGCTTTAAAAAATTCCCTACCCAACTACCTAAAATCTCAAATCTCTAATATAATAAATTGGGGAAAGGGTCCAGCAAAAATAAAGGGTTTTTCCTTCAGAAAAAACCAAATTTTGCTGAGGTTTTTTTTTTGGGCCCCTTCAAAGCGCAACCTATCCCCATTAACCTGAGAGACACGAGGCCCCAAACAGGAAAAAGCTGTTCTATTTAAAAAGAGGTCATGTGATTTTTTTCCCGCCAAACGCAACCTACACATCCCCGCATGACTCGCACACCATCCCCACCCGCTCTATTCTGTAATCTGATTTGCTGGCCGCCAAAAATTTCAGGAAGCGCCGAAAAAGGCGCGATCTTAAAAGATTATGCAAAGATTTTAACCCCTTTAAATTTTCCAAAAAAAGAATTTAAAAATTTATCACCATAAAAACCTTGCCGATTTCAACTTTTTTCGATAAAAATCCTCGACACAAGTGGACTATAAATTGCGTTTTAAGATTTTCGGAGCCCGCCTTCCCAAAAACAAAGCGGGGGCGCAAAAGTAAAAAACACAAACGTTAAGTTTTTTTATAAAACAGGATTTTTTGCACCTTTCCAATTCACCTGTGGGGACAAAAGAATTGCTTTTTAAGATTTACGTGGAAGCTGGGGTCAATGAAAAAACTGGGTGCCAAAAGTCAAAAAAAACCCTATCGTTTTGTTTTCGTATAATAAAAATTTTGCACCTTTTTAATTCACCCGTGGTGACTTAAAAATGCTGTCTTTAAAATTTACGTGATGCTGGGGTCAAAAGAACAAAGCTGGGGGCCAAAAATCCAAAAAAACTATCTGTTATGTTTTCCCTATAATACCCGGTATTTTTTGCACCTTTCAATTTCCCCCTGTGGGACTAAAAATTGCCTTTTTAAAATTTTCTTGGAAACGCGTCAATTTAACAAACGGTGCGCAAAATTAAAAAAAAACCTATCTGTTATTTTTTTCGTATAATTTCACGGTTAAATTTTTTTTTCCCCCAATTGGGGAAAAAAGGGGGGGGGGGGGGGGGGGGGGGGGGGTGCCAAAAAAAAAAAAAATTTGGGGGAAAAGGGGGGGGGGGGGGGTAAGGGAAATTAGAAATGTGGGGAAATAATTGTGTTTAAGAAATTAATGGAGGGGTAAAAAAACAAAAGTGGTTTGGAAAAATAAAAAAAAAGTATTTTAAAGTTTTTGTAAAAATACACTATTTTTTGCACCTTTTTAAATTTAAATGGTGACTATAAATTTCTGTTTAAATTTTCGTGGATTGGGGGGGGTCAATGAACAAAGCGGGGGCCCCAAAAGTAAAAAAAACACGTATCTGTTAAAGTTTTTGTAAATACACGGTATTTTTTGCACCTTTTTAATTCACCGTGGTTACTTTTTAAAAGGGTGTTTTAAGATTTACTGGATGCTGCTCAAAGAACAAAACTTTGGGGGCGCAAAAGCCAAAAAAAAACGTATCTGTATATGTTTTCGTATAATAAGAAATTTTTTTTCACCTTTTAATTCACCTGTGGTTTACTAAGAATTCTGTTTTAAAAATTTTCGGGGGAAAAAAGGGCCCCCGGGGGGGTTTAATGACAAAGCTGGGTGGCAAAAGTAAAAAAAAACAAAAAGTTATGTTTTCTTTTAAACACGGTATTTTTTTCCCCTTCAATTCCCCCTTGGTGACTATAGAATTGCTTTTTTTAAGATTTTCGGGGATGCTGCTTTAAGAACAAAGCTTTTGCGCAAAAGTAAAAAAAAACTTTTTGTTTGTTTCGTAAAAAACACGGTATTTTTTTTCACCTTTCAATTCCCCCGTGTTGACTAAAAAATTTCTGTTTTTTAAAAAATTTTGTGGATGCTTTCGTCAAAGAACCCAAAACTGGGTGCGCAAAATAAAAAAAAACGTATCCCGTTTTTGTTTTCGTATAATACAGGATTTTTTTTTCACCTTTTTAAATTCCCCTTGGGGACTAAAGAATTGCAGTTTTTTGATTTACGGGGGATCCCGCTCAATTTTAAAAAAGCGGGTGCGCAAAGTCCAAAAACACTTAAACTGTTATGTTTTCGTATAATAAAACTTTTTTTTTTTTACCTTTCCAAAATTTACCTGTTTTACTATAAAATTGCTGTTTTAAATTTACTGGGTGCTGCGTCAATGAACAAAGCCGGTCGCAAAAGTCCAAAAAAAACTTATCTGTTATGTTTTCGAAAAAAACCTTAAATTTTTTTCACCTTTAAAATTTACCCCGTGGTGACTATAGAAATTTCTGTTTTTTAAAAATTTACGTGGATGCTGCTTTAAAGAAAAAAGCTGGTTTCCAAAAGAAAAAAAAAAACGTATGTTTTTTTTTTCCCTAAAAACACGGGAAATTTTTTTTTACCTTTTTAAAAACACCTTTGTGGGGCATAGAAAAAACTTTTTAAGATTTTAATTGGTGCGCCAATGAAAAAAGCTGGGTTTCCAAAAATCCAAAAAAAACTATCGTTTTGTTTTTGTATAATACAAAGGAATTTTTTTTCACCTTTCAATTCCCCTTTGGGGACTATAGAAAATTTCTGTTTTAAGATTTAAATTGGGTGCTGCTCAATGAAAAAAGGGTGGGGGCGCAAAAGTAAAAAAAAACGTATCGTTTTTGTTTTCGTATAATACACGTTTTTTTTTTACCCTTTTAATTTAACCCGTGGTTTCTATTGAATTCTTTTTAAAATTTACGTGGAAAGGGTGCGTCAATTTAACAAAGCTGGTTTCCCCCCCCCAAAAATTTAAAAAAAAAAGTAACTGTTTTTGTTTTCTATAATACACGGGATTTTTTTCACCTTTCAAATTTACCTGTGGGACTATAAATTGTGTTTTTAAGATTTTTCTGGGGGGCTGCTTTAATGAAAAAGCTGGGTGCGCAAAAGTAAAAAAAAACGTAAACTGTTATTTTTCTTTTAAAACCGGTATTTTTTGCACCTTTTAATTCACCGTGGGGACCCAAAGAAATTCTGTTTTAAAAAATTTAAATTGGGTGCGCCCTCAATGAAAAAAGCTTTGGGGCGCAAAAAGTCCCCCAAAAACCTATCTGTTATTTTTTCCGAAAATACACGGTTTTTTTTTGCCCCTTTCAATTCACCTGTTTTGGGGACTTTAAAAAATTTCCCGTTTTAAGATTTACGTGGGGGCTGTCAATGAACAAAGCTGGGGCGCAAAAGTAAAAAAAAAACGTAAACCCTTTTTTTTTTTCTTTTAAAAAACACGGTTTTTTTTTGCACCTTTTTAATTCACCTGTGGTTAAATAAAGGGAAAAACTGTTTAAGATTTTTCTGGAACGCGTCAAAAACCAAAAATGGGGGGCAAAAGTCCAAAAAAAAACGTAACTGTTTTTTTTTTCGTATAATACACGGTAAATTTTTTCACCCAAATTCACCGTGGGAACAAAGAATTGCTGTTTTAAAAATTTACGTGGAAAGCTGCGTCAATGAACAAAGCTGGGTGCGCAAAAGTAAAAAAAACCCAAACTTTTTAAAGTTTTCCCTAAAATACACGGGTTTTTTTTCACCTTTTTAATTCACCCTTTGGGGGAAAATTAAAAAATTGCGTTTTTAAAATTTAAAGTGGATGCTGGGGTCAATGAACAAAACTGGGTGGCCAAAATTAAAAAAAACGTATTGTTATGTTTTTCGTAAAATACACGGGATTTTTTTCACCCTTTTAATTACCGTGGGAAATAGAAAAATTTCTGGGTTTTTAAAATTTTTTGGATGCTGCGTCAAGAAAAAAAGCTTATGGCGCAAAAGTCAAAAAACACTAACTTTTATGTTTTTTGTAAAAATAAAACGGTATTTTTCCCCCTTTTAATTCCCTGTGGGGCTAAAGAATTTTCGTTTTAAGAAATTTTCGTGGATGCTGCTCAATGAAAAAAGCTGGGTTTTTGCAAAAATAAAAAAAAAGAAATTTTAATTTTTTTTAAAAAACAAAGGTATATTTTTCACCCTTTTAAATTTACCTTTTTTTACTATAAAATTTTCGTTTTTAAAATTTTAAAAAGGATGCTGCTTTAATTTTAAAAAACTGGGTTCGCAAAAATCCAAAACCTTTTCTTTATTTTTTCGTATAATACACGGTATTTATTGCACCTTTTAATTCACCTGGGTGACTATAAATTGCCGTTTTAAGGTTTTTTTTCCGGGGTGCTCTCAAAAACAAAGCGGGTGCGCAAAAGTAAAAAAAAAAGTATCTGTTTTGTTTCTTTAAAACCCGTATTTTTTGCCACCTTTTAATTTACCTGGGGGTGAATAAAGAAATTTTCTGTTTTTAAAATTTTCGGGAAGCTGCGTCAATGACAAACTTGGGGGGCCAAAAGTCCAAAAAAAACGTAACCTTTTTTTTTTCGATAAAACACGGGAAATTTTTTTTACCTTTCCCAAATTTACCCGTGGTACTAAAGAATTGCTGTTTTAAGATTTACGTGGATGCGCTTTTTTGAAAAAAGCGGGTGCGCAAAAAAAAAACACGTATCGTTATGTTTTTTTTATAATACACGGGAAATTTTTTCACCTTTTAATTCCCTGTGGTGACAAAAAATTGCGTTTTAAGATTTACTGGATCTGCGTCAAAAAACAAAGCTGGGGGCCAAAAATCAAAAAAAACGTACGTTTTTGGGTTTTTGAAAATACACGGAAATTTTTTTCACCTTTTTAATTCACCTGTGGTGGGCTATAAATTGCTTTTTAAGATTTACTGGATGCGCTTTAAAAAACAAAGCTGGGGCGCAAAGCAAAAAACCCCTTTTCTGTAAAGTTTTTTATGATACACCTTTTTTAAATTGGCAAAAAACAAAATTTCGACTAAAGAATTTCTGGAAAAGTAATTTAAAATGGGAAGGGGGATATATCAACACAGGTTTAATTTGGGAAAAAATTTTAAAAAGAACACCTAACCCGAAATTTCTACCGATAATAAAAGTGGGATTTTTGCACCTAACAAAAAGACCTTCAGTTACTAGAAATATGTGTATCCAATATAAGTTCAGGCTGCCCCAAAAACCAGGAAAAAATTTCAATAGAAACTGTTAAAAAAAAGTATTGCAGTGCAATGACTACACTAAATTCTTTGGGGAACTTTACCAGGGTTTTTTTTATAGATAACTTGTCTGGTTTTTGCCCGGGCCCCCCCCCCCCCCCCCGCCCCACGGGGACTATTAAAAAGCGGTAATGCTGCTTTAAAATTCTCTATCCCAACTACATAAAACTTTAAATCCTAATTAATGGTTTTTAAGGAACAAGCTAATAGTAAAAGGGGTTTTTCTGTGCAAAATAGAAATAAAATTTCCCCTGAGCTTTTTCAACCGGGAGAACGCACTTTCCAAATTTCCTTTAAAAACCGCGAGAGACCAAAAGGGTGAAAAAGGGAAAGGGGCCTTTCTATGTTTTAAAAAAGGTCATGTTATTTTTTTCCCGCCAATCGGGAACCATAACCCATTCCCGTCATGACTTTGCACACACAATCCCCCCTGCTCAAATTTTTTAAACTGATTTGGGTGGCCGCCAAAATGACAGGGAAACGCCGAAAAATTTGGGGCGATCAAATAGATATGCACAGAATTTTTAAACCTTTAAATTACGCATGATCTTAAAAATTTTTTTTCACCATAAAAACCTTGCCGGGTTTCCAAAATTGTCGAAAAAAATTTGCTCAAAAACCCCAGTATTTAAAGTAATCAATTGTTGGGGAACCCCAGGTTTTTCAAAATTTTTTGCCTTTTTTGTGACAAGGGTACTGATCAAACAAAAATCCATTTTGCTGGTGGGGTGCCAAAAAAACTCATATAATTTTGACCTTTAACTACCGCCTTGGGTTTTGGGGTACAAAAAAGGTCAAACTGTGAAGAGGTTAGGGAGAAAACAGTTGAAAAAATTTGCCACCAAAGAAACCCAAAAATTTTAGAGCATCTTTAGAAACAAACCCCCCTTGTGTAGAAGAAAAAGCAAAACCCGTCCGATTATTACTTTAAACCAGGGGGCCCACTGATGCAGAAGCCTAAGGATCAGAAGCTAATTTTTCCCCAAAACCCTTTTCTCTCTTGATTCTGGGGATTTTTAAACGGGTTAATTTTCGACAAAAATTAAAAAACGGGACGGTTTTTTTGTTGATCGGATTTTTTTGATCACCCCCGATAATTTTGGTTTTAAAAACTGCGCATAATCTATTAAAATTGGGCCCATTTCAGCGTTCCTTTATTTTGGTGGCCCCAAATCAACTTAGAGAATAGAAAACAGGTGAGCTGGGGTGGGACGCATACTGGGATTGTATGGTTTTGATTGGCGGAAAAATCACATGAAACCCCGTTTTAAAATAGAACAACCCTTTCCCGTTTTGTGATCAGTGTGGTTTTTTTTGTACCCTAAGACAGGACATCGCTCAGTCCTTCTCAAAACAGCCCCACGAAACTGTTTTTTAATTTTGTTCACCCCAGACAACATGCTTTTAGCTGTAACATTAGAATATAGGAAAATTAGAGATTTTCATTTTAGTTAGGCTGAAAATTTTTTAAAGGGCATCTTCGCTGTACAAACCGCAAAAGGGGTTTTTGGGTTGGGGGGCTGCGGGGGAACACATACCGGGCATCGGGAGGGAGGCAGGCAGGGTTTTGAAAGGAGATTTTATCCGTGGGAACCCAACTTTTTTTTACCCTGCAATTTTCAAAGGGTTTTTATTTAAAATTTTTTTGGGGAAATAATTTCTTGTAAGTTGGTTGGGGGAGCCGTACTTATTTTAAAAGGGTACAGATCTTTTCTAGTAAATGCGGGGTATTTTTAAAATGGCAAAACTTTAAATTTTATTTTTTTTAACACAAATTTTAAATTTGGTTTTTTTTCACTTTTTGGGGGCGGCCCAGTTTTGTTCATAAAGCCCCCCCTGCCACTTAAAATTTTTAAAAACAGCAAAAATTTTTTATTCCCCCGCATGTGTAAATTTTTAAAAGGGGCAAAAAAAAGCCCCTTTTTTTTTCCGTTTACATTTCCAAAAAGTTTTTTTTTCACTTTGGTGCGGCCCCCTTTTTTTTCTTTTGCCACCTTGCACTTAAAAATTTTTAAAACGAATTTTTTTTGGGCACCGCAAAAAAAGGGCCCCACCATGCCGGGTTTTCCCCAAACCCCTGTCACACCCTCTGTCTTCCCCCCTCCTCCGGGCCCCCACCAACTTTCCCCACTGCCCATGTCTCTCAGAGTCAAAGATCAGGATCACCCTTTCCCATTCCCTCCAACCCCGGGCCCCATTTCCACCAGCACCAAACCCGAACCCCTCCTTCCCCTTCTCCTTCCCCCCATTTTATGACCTGCACGCCGTACAGGGCCAAATCTAGCAGCCAGCCTTCGCTTCCAGGTTTGGGGAGCAGAAGAAACACAAAACCCAAACCACCAAAAACCAAAAGCCTGAAGTGGCATTCCCAGGCCTTTTGGCCCTTTAAAAATTTTTGCCTTTCCGTCTGGGACCCCCAAGGGGTTTCCGCCACGTCAGGGCCCTTCCTCCCCCCAATACCAGATCCCGGGCAGGCATTTTTTTTGCCAAAAACCTCCCTGCCCGGCCAGCCAGTGTCATCAAAAATTTTTCAAGCGCGTTGTCTTCATCTGTGTCCGGAAAAGTCCATCTACCACCAAAACATGACTATAACACGCCAACCCGCTAATCTCGGACAACTCACGGGTGAGCTGGGGGGGGATGTCTCTGGGGGTGACGGGCTCTCAGGCTCGCGCACGCTCTTCAAAACCGGGGGGATGATGCGGGGTTCTTTCCCCCAAGGGTCCTCTGGTGGCATCACGGCCAGAGAAACCACCATGTTAAATTAATCTGTCGGGAACCGTCCACACACGGGCAGGAGCTTTGGACGGCTCTCCGAAAGGGGCCGAACTCTGGCTGGGACAAAAACCCTTTTGTGCCAGGAAATTTTGTTGTGCAAACGGCAAACGCGGCCCCTTTAAGATGGGTAGGCGGGAGCACACCCCTTTTGCCGGGACATGTCAAAACCCTTGTCTTCCAAAAATTTTCGGACTTCCGCAGGTCGGACCCCTGCTGAGGAAGGGCTCGAGGTCTGAGTTCGCACTTCCCGCCGTTCGCACCCTGCTCGCCCGCCGGGCTGCTTGAAACTTCGCTGGGCCCCCCGTAAACCGTCCATTGTTGACCTGGCAACACGCGAATTTCCACCCTCCACATGCTCCACATTGGGGCAGAGTGCAATGCCTTATGCAGTACGAAGGACAATGGCCTGAAAACACGGTGGGACCTCGGGGTGTTGAGCCACCGAAAGGGGGGGCGGTGAAAGAGCTCTGCACATCCTTGCCATTTTTGAAGAACCCACCAAAATGGTCGGCGGACGAGCCCTTGCAGCATAGCATTGTGGTGATCTTATTCTGGAACATCTTTGGGACACTCAAAACATCGGGTCCCACCAGAAAGGGAGGAGGAGACACACAGATCGGGCACGGACCCTTTCCTCCGTCAAACCAAAAGGGCCCGACAGTTTCAAAATTTTATCATCTTCATTAAGCAGGCAGGCCCCGGGGCTAGTGCAACGGCGCATCAGCTCTCAGGGGCATCATCGGGGCAAGTGGGGGCTGTGTTGAAGTTGTGTGGAGGAAGCGGAGAGGTATTCCTGGAACCGACGTTACCGACGTCCCTGCCGGGAAAGGGGGGTTGGGCGCGAATTTTAGGGGGGAGGGGGAAGAGAGGAAGATCATTTGCTAGTGCCCCTCGACCCCCGAGGCTTGGGGGAAATCAAGCTCCATCTCTCACTAGTGCTTGGGTGCTCCATTTCCTCCAACATGACCCCATTAAGGGCCATCAAAATGAACAACAGTTTCGGGGGCCACCCTCCCGACCCCGTCAAAAAAAAACCAGCACTTTCCTTTCCCTCCACCCAAATAGAATAAAATGCAGGAAAAGGAACCTTGCGTTACAACGGAGACATCTGTTTTTGCTGCTTTACTTCTTTAAAATTTAGGTGGAACACCAGCGACTGACACAGAGATGCCAAGTAAACCGTAGCTGCACAGCACAAAGGGGGCAGAAGCTTAATGGTGACCTCTGGAAACTTTTTTACCCCCCACCAACGCATGTAATGCAGGGCACACACCAACACACAGAGACCACTCAAGATCATGTGCACGACTATCTGCGTCCAAACCCATTTTTTTGGATGTGTTCCGGGCCCAATTGACTTCTGGGGGCCCAAAAGGATGAATGGCCCGAGCTCGCCGCCACCCATATATTTGTTGTCCTACCCAGCACCAGCGTCAATCTAGCGGACCTTCAGCACAGCTGGGGGAGTCATTACAGACAAACGCATCCGGGTTTTCCCCAGATAATGTTGATCGTTTGACATTCATCAAGATAATCACCAAAATCTGATATGTTTGGCCCCCAGTTTCCCCGGCTACTTCACTTTTTTTTCAAACAGAAATGTCCCCCTTTAAAACTTTTTTTTTAATGATCATTTCTTATGCAAATTTTTATTCCATTCCCAAAAGTTCATTTTGCTGGGTTTTTCTGTGAGGAACTAAAAACACCAAGGTTTTATGCAAAACCCTATTCCCTTTCTCACTTTATCTTTTGAATTTTTTCGCATTGTCAATGGTTTTGGGCATAGTGCTGTAGAACAGCTATAAACATGGTCCTTTGGGAAAAGAAAAGTGGGTTCAAGGCATTTCCCCTCACAATTTTTAACAGTGGCAGAAGTCAATTATAATTTTTTTGGCATGGTCTTTTCAGATACACAAATCATGGTCCTTTGGAAAAGAATGGCTTAAAGGGCATTTCTACCTCACAATTTTTAACAGTGGCTGGAAAATCTTTTTTAAATTTTTTGGGTCATGCTGCTTTGAAAGAACAATACAAGGGCCATTAAAAAAAAAAATGTTTCTAACAACTTTGTTTTTCCAATTTCACAGTGGCTCAAGGGGCATTTTTTGAATTTTGGGGGAGTTGCAACACAGGGTCCTATTGTAAAAAATTTGGTTTCTAACAGACATTTTTTTTTCACAATTGTCAAGAGTGGCTCAAGGGCATGGGGGTTTCAGAAACAGAAAAAGGTAGGATACTGTTAATGGACACATATTTCAAAATGAAATTTTTTTTTTTCAAATCTTTTAAAAAAAGCTGCAATCCCGAGTGAAACAACCCATTTTAATACATTTAAAAAAGAAAACAAAGATGTGATGGGATTCCATCCTTTTTTTTAAAAAAAGTGTTTTCTAGAATTAAACTACTAAAAAACTGGCATGCAAAAAAATACTGATACAAATATTCCTCTGAATTTGTACAAGGGGGTACGGAAGACTTGAACAGTTTGGGGTTCCCCGGGACAGATATAGTCTATGTCCATTTTAACAAAATGAGGTTGAACGACTCCTTTTTCCAGCATTTTTTAATCGGGGGTCAACAGTTTTAAGGGCATACTAGGCCAGACGGGAATCAATGTCCATTTTAACAAAATGGTGGTTAAAGACCCCTTTTTCTACACTTTTTAAATCTGGGGGTCAACAGGTTTGGGGCTCAGTTTGGGGCCCGGACATAAATAGTCAATGCCATTCAACTAAAAGGTGGTTGAAAGGCCCCTTTTTCCGGCACTTTTTTAAATCGGGGTCAGCAGTTTGGGCCATGCTAGGGGCCCGGGACGGGGATAGTCAATTTCCATTCAACAAAAATGGGGGTTGAAAGACCCTTTAAACCGCATTTTTTTAAATCTCGGGTCAAAAATTTTTAAGGGGTCAACTTGGTACAGAAACGGGTAAAGTCTATGTCCATTCAACAAAATGGTGGGTTTAAAACTCCTTTTTCCCCGCACTTTTTAAACGTGGTCAGACAGGTTTAATGTCATACTGCGGTACAGGCAAATAGTTAATGTCCATTTAAAAAAAGGTGGGTAAAAGACTCCTTTTTCCGGCACTTTTTTAATCTGGGGGTCATGCAGGTTTGGGGCTCATGCCGTGGCCCAGAACAGGTATAGTCAATGTCCAGTTCAACTAAAATGGTGGTTCAAAGACATAACAATTCCCACTGTTTGCTCTTCATTGCCCGAGGTACGTGGGCGGGGCCTAAAATACAGGCGACATCCCTCTCTAAATTCCAAAAAGGCATTTCTGTTGCCTGAGAACCTGTCAGGCAAATGGATAGGGGGCTCCACAGGCGGGGAAGGTAGTGCAGGGACACTCTGACTTGGGGTAGACTCCTGCTGTTCTACCCTCAGCGCCAGATCCTGGACTAGCTGGGTTAGCCCCTGCATCTGCTCTGCCAGAGCTGTCATGGGGTTCATAGTGAGGATAGAGCAGTAACGGTTTCGGCCTGCTATAATGTCACGCCAAGGGAGGTACAGTGAGCCCTAACTGGAACCCAGCCCACTGTCCCTGACTGCTTGACTTGCTTCCCTAGGTGGCAGACGGCAACTGGGTGACAGTCCCTGCGCTGCCAAAGTGCTGGGGCCATCAGGAGGAAGAAATGTCAGACAGTCCGTGTCAATATCAAATCAGGAAGCCACAAATCAGAACCAGAGGGATAAACGTAACAAGCAGAGGTCAAACACGAACGGGAGCGAGGTACAAAATCAGAAGCCAAGCCGGGGTCAGGAGAACAAGCCGAGGTCAGGTACACGGATAAACAAACAAGCAATAAGCACAAGTATGAAGGCAGCCAGGAAATATCGCAGGTGCAGCACTCAGCCTCCAGGGAGTATAAATGTGATTCCCGGATACCTCCCCTGCAGCTGATTGGAGCGGCCTCCAGGTCCTCCCATAGGCTGGTGCGACACGCCCCCTGTCCAGAGTGGCTGGGCCTCTGTCACTCACAGAGCTGCCAGCAGCAAGTGTATCAGGATGGGGTCGCTGATCAGCTGCTGCAGCCTATAGATCCCTACAGCCTGAGCGCAGCCTAGCCCTGACAGGTGGCAAGTATTTCAGAAGTCAGCAGCACTTGTAAATGAGTCTGTGGGATATCATACATTAGTATACTAATATACTGGAACCACTGAACACAACTGTTATAGCTTAGTTTTAGCCTTTATGTGAAAACTGCAATTAAGAACTTGTATATACAGTATGTTCCTTTTAACTGCCAAGCTTTAAAGAGCACCAGCAGCCATTCACCTAGCCAACTAGTGTTCTGTTCTACATTGATACGGGTGAACACCCCGAAACAGCTTTCTGCAGATGAAAAACAGGCATAGTTTTATTAATACCTTTAACCCCTTAAGCTGCTCACCTGAAAAGTAGTTAATGACCAGAACATTTTTTTAGTTTTTGCCTCCTTGCGTTTCAACAGTTGTAACTTTTTTATTTTTTCAATGACGCAGTTGTATGTTTATTCAAGACAAGTTGTACTTTATGGGGGAATTCACTTATAAATAATTGCAGAATTTGTTTTTGAAATGTTTACAACATTCACATTTCACACTTAATTGGATGAGATTAATTCTACAGATTATTACGGTCATGTGGATACTTAATATGTGTAGGTTTTTTTTGGGTGTGTAATGTATGCACAATTATTTTTTATTAAATTTTTATTTTATTTTTTTATCTTGTTTTACACTTTTTATGTTTTTTACTTTTTTTTTTTTATCCCATGAATGGAGAACTGTTTTCCTTTTTTTTTTTCTTTACACTTCTTAATATTTAATCTAATACATTAAAAATTAAGATGGCCAATTTTCCCAAAAAATTGGGTTGGGTCATTTCCCGCCAAAATTTTCCCGACAAAATTCGTTTCGGTCCGAATTATTTGGGGCACGAATCATTAAAAAACAGCTATTTCCCGGGCTGCCCAGAGCCTGGGGGTGCTGTAGAACTTGTGCCATGCTTAAATTGCAAGGGGTTTTGGTTTGGGGTCTTCATACAATTTTGTTTTTTTTAGATACTCACATGACGCCGCCGCTTTAAATCCTTCCTAAAAAAAATTCCCGGGCATTTAAGAGGGCAAAACTGACCAAAAAACCCCCAAGGGGGAATGTACCTGATAAAGTCATGCTGCGAAAGCTGGAAAAAAACAACCTGAGAGCTCAGGTGGCAACATTAGGATAGAGTGGGGGGGGTGAGGGCGCAGCCAAGCAGCATGGGGTCGGAAAGTGGCACAAGCATTCTGGAGGGGGCAAAACAGTATTAGGCCACAGAGGGGCACAATCACACAGTGTGGGGCCCCGGGCGGCACAGTAGGGGTCAGACATGGCACAAGGCATTCTGAGGTGGCAAAACAGTATTTTGGCCACAGAGTGGCACAATACAAAAGTGTGAGGCACGGGGGCAGCAGTATGAGGTCAGGCAGTGGCACAATACATTATGGAAGGGGAAAAAACAGTATTAAGCCACAAGTGGCACAATCAACAGGGGGAGGTCCGGCGGCAGCAGTATGGGGTCAGGAGGGCACAATGACATTATGGAGGGGGAAAAAACATATTAGGCCACAGAGTGGCACAATGATACCGTGTGGAGGTCACGGCAGCACAGTATGAGGTCAACATGGCACAATGACATTAGGGGGGAAAAACAGTATTAGGGCACAGAGGGGCACAATCACACAGTGGGGGGTCACACGGCAGCATATAGGTCAGCAGGGGCACAATGACATTAGGGAGGGGGAAAAAACATTATTAACCACAGATGGCACAATCACACAGTGGGATCACGCGGCAGCAGTAAGGTCGGCAGTGGCCCAAGACTTATGGGGGCAAAACAGTATTACCCCACAGAGTGGCACAATCACCCAGTGGAGGTCACAGCGGCACGTAGGGGTCGGGCAGTGGCACAATGACATTATGGAGGCGGCAAAACGTTTTAGGCACAGATGCAAAAAGGAACCGTTGGAGGTCCGCAGCAGCATATGAGTCAACAGGGGCACAATGGACATTATGGGGGTGGAAAAACGTTTTGGGCCAAGGGGCACAATCACACAGTGGGGGTCACAGCGGCAGCAGTATGGGGTCAGGCAGGGGCCCAAAATGACAAATTCGGACTGGCAAAAAAGGATAGGCCAAAGATGGTACAATGACACAGGTGGGGGGCAGGGCAGGAGCAACGCAGCAGCAAAAGGGCAGACATGGCACAATGACACAGTATGGGGGGCAGGGCAGCACCAGGGCACACATGGGGTCAGACGTGCACAATGAAAAATTCTGGAGGGGGAAAAAACAGGAGAAGGCCCACATGGGGGGGCAGGGCAAAGCCACGGCACAGCATGAGGTCAGACAGTGGCACAATGACACGTGTGGAGCCGACAGAGTCACAGCAGCACATGAGGTCAGAGATGGCACAAGACATTCTGCAGGGGCAAAACATACCAGGCCGCAGAGGCACAATGACACAGTGTGGATGCAGGGCAACAGCAACAGAGCACACAGACCATAGAGTGGCACAATGACAGAGTGTTAGGTGGGTGGCAATCCCAGCCCGGTAAAGACGGGGTTAGGCAGAGGGAGAAACAACGCAGATGGTGGCATCAGGCGGGTGGCGGCATCAGAATAGTGGCTGGGGCGGGTAGTTTAAACCCCAGACTGACCCCTAAGGCATTGGTGTTGGAAACCGGGCCGATCCACCCTGTTTTCATCTTGACAAGGTCATCCGTTAAACTTTTTCCCGTGGACAAGGGGGTTTCCCCTTTGGGGGGTAAGGGGGCCCCCCCCACGAAAAACCCGCCTGACCAACTCGGCCGGGCAGGACAGCTTCTCCACTGAAAACTCGCAGTTGCGGCCACACACCTTTTTGGCTGCCCAGTAGTCCAGGGGATCTTTAACTGGGGTGGCAGAGTGCTGTCCAATAGGCCACAACCTGTTGGTTCGGGGAATGCCCCCGGTCCTGCTGCTGCTGCTGCTGGTGACGCCCTCCCACAGGGGGGTAAAGGGAAGCTGCCTTATGACCCAACTTAGGTTACTGCTGATGGAGCGGTACGCTCCACCCCCCCCCCCTTTCCCCCCAGCAGCCGGGGAAAAATATACGGGGGCGCTAGGAACCCCCCGGTCAGACCTTCAAGGGGAGGGACATCCGGCAAAAGGGCAGGGGCCCAAACGTTTACGGAGGATTTCCCATAGTATTTGAGTTTTGCCCCTTCCCTCTCAATACGGAAAAAGCTCCCATTTTGGCCCGGGTGCGAGGGCCCCCATAGGTAGAGCCAGAAGTCATCCCCTGCCAGCTGACAAACGGCGGTCACTAGCCACAAATAAGCAGCAGGGGAATCTGCACAAGTGACCCGAGGGCCCCCCTGCCTCCTTTTCCACGAAATACTGCCAGGGTGTTTGGGAGTCATCGCCCGTTTCCTCATCCCATCCACCTCCTCCAGCTCCCCCTCTCCTCCCCCTCTTTCACCTGGGTAAAAATCCACTCATTTCACCAGACAATGCTTTCGCTCCAATGTCCCCTCCCCCCTCCCCCCATTTCAGCCCCCACCACTCATGTGGCCACGAATGTAGTCGCCACATCCCCCATCCCCTGCCCAGACAGATTTTCAGCACTGTTCCAGGACATGAACATGGAATGACTTTATTCATCCCGTAGTCCTGGCACTGAAAAAATAACGTGGCCTCCTCAAGGCCCCTCAAAAAACGGCAGGTTCCGCAGATTTCCCGGCACATCAAAGTTACACAGGGATACTTCTGTCGCCGGGATCTCAAAAAATCGTTAATGGCCTTTTTCCTGTTCATACAGTCGGTCCAACATTCGGGCTGGAATTCCACGGGGGGAAAAACATCGCATACAGAGCTGTTGGGGGGGGCCTTTTCGCCGCTGCAACTCGAGGAGGGGGGGTTCCTGCTTTAGAAGGGATAAAGTGCTGCACATTTTTCCGGGCCATTTTCGAATCTTCTAAAGATCGGTGGAAGACTTCAGAATTTTTTACAACCAATTGAACACTGCGCCATGCAGGGCCATGGACCACCCCTCCTCGGTCAGCGCGGACACCATGTTCCCCCCTTTGTCCTCACCATGGTTCCGATTTGCGTTGGCGGGAGAAAGCCACCACGATTTCTTGCTGAAACCGGACAGTTCCCCCCGTGTGACTTCTTCGCCGAGGCAAGCTAGGTGTAGAACTGCGTGACACCGCTGGGGGCCCTACACATGGGTAAGGGAGCCGAAATTTTGGGGAGGCTGAGATGGGGTGGTGGTGGAGGGGAGGAGGGGGAAACTTTGGGCGCAGGAGCAGCAGTTTGACAACGTGGAGGAGAAAGGGGCGTCTCCTTTCCAAGTTGTTGGTGTGCCGGGGCGGGAAGCCATTACCCGTGGGCCGTAAAGGACATGTACTGGCCCTGACCGTTTACAGCTCCAGACGCCGCGCCCCGTTACCTGGAACAAACCCATAAGCTCAAGGACTGACCCCTTTTTTTTTCTACATATTTTTGAAGGCTGGTACTGCCTTTTTGGAAAAAAATTACGGGTTGAACTCTCCATCCGGCTCGGCACAACCCTTAGTTCTCTGAATGGGGGCAGACCACCATTTGGAAAGGGAGGACGCAGTACCCCAACTTGGGCAGGAAACACGGTCACTGCTCACCTTTGGATGGTTTGGGCGCATACGTTGTCTCTTTCAATCGCCTCCTGAACGACTGCTGCGCCATGAGACGGGAGCAGGGGCATCTGGACCGGGAGGGATGTCAAAGAGAAAAACTGCCTTCTCAGAGGTTTGGAGCCCTTTACTGGGTGAAAAAGGCATGCGGGCCCCGGCCGCTGCTGCCTGCAGCGGCAGGATGGACCACCACATCTGACCCCTTTCTCCCACCACCGGATGGGGACGCTGCATTGTTGACGCAGGGGGCCGTTGTCCAAACGTTACTCCCTGGGCCCCGCTTTACTTTCTGCCCACAGATTCTACATAACCCATATTGGCTCCCCGGTGTCTTAGCAAAAACGCCACCGCCCATAGCTGATTTTACCGCCAACCTCCGCACTGAGTGACTTTTCTGCCGCCGCTGCCTCGCGGCCCCCCGTGCCGCACTGTCTTGGCCTGCAACGGGTTTTCTCCCCGTGGCCGCTTTGGGTCCCGACCTCAACGCTGCTACCCTGCTGATCACGGGCCCCACAACCACTTTTCGGCTGCGCCGCTGCCTGACGCGCAACTGACGCCCTCTTTTCCTGACGATATGAAGCCCTTGCTTCACCCGGGTCCCAATGGGTCGGCTACATCCATCTATTTGTGTTTCATCGTCACTACTGTCCCATCACCGGCTTGGGAAAACCGAGGCTGCCTCTCACCAATACCTCCCATGCCCTCTCCACATCTAACTTTTCCCCTACTGCAAAACTGGGGTATGGCCCCTTTTTTCGCTGCCCGGCCCCCGACCCCCGCCCTCCTCAAATTGTTTTATCCCCTATATAGTGGGGCAGCCCACCAAAAGTAATCCCTGGCGAGGGAACTGGATGGGGCAGAGGGGGGTAGGACAGGTGAGGGGCCCCGACCCGCTCCCGGCCATGCCAACTAAGTGTTGTTCTGAGTTTTCCCACCGACTCTTGCTGGGTTTTCAGATGTCCCTCTGGGGGGAAAGGATGACCTAGTCAACCAATCAAGAACCCTTGGGTTGCTGAACAACACACGGGCCCCTAGATGACACGGGAGTTTGGCCTCACCCAGGACCCCGCTCGCGTCCCCTTGCTGGCTGCACCTGGGGCCCCTTTTAGAAAAGTTTTTGCCACGCCACCGCTTTGCAGAGCCGCCACCTCTCTGCTGACATACTGTTTGTTCTAAAATTACAAAACTGTTTGATGAACAAACTGATATATAAAATAAAACCCGTTTTTGACTCCCAAATGAACCCAGTAACAAGCTTGGGGAACCCTTGGATATAAAATTTCGCCCCAAATGGCCCCGGGAAAAATTTACTTGATTGGGCTTTACAACACTGTGTTTTTACTAAATGAAAAACACAAACAGGGTTTAAATTTAAACCCTTTGCTTGTGAATTAAAACTACAAGAAAAATTAAATTTCGGGTTGAAAAAAAGGTTTATTTTTGCAGCCAGCAGCAAAACAACGCTTAATTAACCCCCCGGAGTAAATGCGCCAAAATTGAGCCGCACAAAAATAGTACTTTGTAGCGTGTTTTCAATTGCGTGTTTTCACGCCACACAACAAGAGATACAGTTTAAAAATTTGCCTTTTCTTGTGAATTAGCTACCAAAAAAAAAATAAATATTGGCGTTGAAAAAGACGGTTTTTTTTGTCACACAAACCCCAAAACAAAGCTTAATTTAACCCCCGAAAATTGCGCCAAAGAATTTAGCCCACAAAATAGACTTTTTAGCGGTTTTCAATTCTGTTTTCACGCCACACAACAAAAGAACAGTTGAATTAGCCTTTTCTTGTGAAATTTGGCTACCAAAAAAAAATATAAATTTTGGGGTTTTTTAAAAAAAACGGTTTATTTTTTTCACACACCACAAAACAACGTTAAATTAAAACCCCGGATGAAAATTTCCCAAAGAATTGAGCCGCACAAACAGTAGCGTGTTACAATTTCGTGTTTTCTACGCCACACAAAAAAGATACTTTGTAATTAGCCTTTTTCTTGTAATTTGCTACCAAAAAAAAATATAAATATTGGCGTTTAAAAAGACGGTTTTTTTTTGTCACACACCAGCAAAACA
The DNA here is from genome assembly GCA_025379985.1 of Phyllomedusa bahiana. Taxonomy (NCBI): domain Eukaryota; kingdom Metazoa; phylum Chordata; class Amphibia; order Anura; family Hylidae; genus Phyllomedusa; species Phyllomedusa bahiana. The sequence goes on from JAODAL010055667.1 coordinate 19,237, forward strand.
AAGCTTAAAAATTTAACCCCGGATGTAAAAGCGCCAAAGAATTTAGCCGCACAAACTAGTAGCGGTTTACAATGCTTTTTCTACGCCACACAACAAAGATACAGTTTAATTAGCCCTTTTCTTGGAATTAGGCTACCAAAAAAAAATATATAAATTTGGCGTTGAAAAAAACGGTTTTTTTTTGTCAGCACACCAGCAAAACAACGCTTTAATTAACCCCCATTAAATGCCCAAAGAATTGAGCCGCCAAAAAAGAGCGGTTACAATTGCTTTTTCACCCACACAACAAGAGATACTGTTGTAATTAGCCCTTTTCTTGGAATTAGGTACCAAAAAAAAAATATATAATTTGGCGTTTAAAAAGACGGTTTTATTTTTTTTCAGCACACCACAAAACAACCTTAATTAACCCCTGGATGAAATTGCCCAAAGAATTGAGCCGCACAAACTAGTAGCTGTTACAAATTGCGTTTTTCTACGCCACACAACAAGAGAACATTTAATTAGGCCTTGCTTTTTGAATAGGCTACCAAAAAAAATATATATATTTTTCGTTGAAAAAGAGGTTATTTTTGTCAGCACACCCCCAAAACAACCTTAATTAACCCCTGGATGTAAATTCCCAAAAAATTTACCGCCAAATAGTAGCGTGTTACAATTGCGTTTTTCCGCCCACAACAAAGAACGTTGTAATTAGCCTTGCTTTTGAATTAGCTACCCCCAAAAAAAAATTATTTTGGCGTTTAAAAAAAGGTTTATTTTTGTCACCAAACCCCAAAACAACGCTTAATTAACCCCGGGTTAAATTGGCCAAAAATTGAGCCCACAAACATAGGTGTTTCAATTTCGTGTTTTTTTACGCCACCCCAACAGAGATACAGTTTTTAAATTTGCCTTTGCTTGGAATTGGCTACCAAAAAAAATATAAAATATTTGGCTGAAAAAACGGTTTTTTTTGTCAGCACACCACAAAACAACGCTTTTAAATTTAAACCCCTGGAAAATAAATTGCGCCAAAAATTTTAGCCCACAAACATACTTTTACAATTGCGTGTTTTCTACCCACACAACAAAGATCAGTTGTAATTAGCCCTTTTGCTTGTGAATTAGGCTACCAAAAAAATATTTTAAATTTGGCTTGAAAAAGAAAGGTTTATTTTTAGCACACCAGCAAAACAACCTTAATAACCCCCGGGGGTAAATTGCCAATAGAATTCGCGCCAAAAATAAGGGGTATTTGTATTGTAAAAACGCTGTTTCTTTAAATGAATACAACAGGGAAATGGCTTTTAAACCCACGGGTATTGAATTATATGCAGCGCATGGGCGCACCTGGATTTCAGACCAATACCCCCAAAAAACAAAATAAACTTCAGAAACGCTCTGAGACAAACGAACCCCCACAGAAACGCTTAAAAAATCAGTTTTTCAAAAGCGCATCACCCCCAGCAGCACCTTCCCTATCAGAAAGTGAGAGGGGTGGAGCTCCCCCGCGGCGCGCTCGGTCTTTTAAGGCGGGGACGTCACAGAATCCCGCCGGTCTCTGATTGGCTTCACTCTGCACATTTATGAGGCTATGCCCTTTTTCCTCCCAATGGGTTTCCCATTTAGCGCCAGTGCTCGCGCCATTTTATCAAACAAAAACACACTTCGTTCACCCGAATAAAACCCCAAATTCGACTTCGTTTCCCAACCGAAAATTTTCCCCGAAATTCTAAACAATTCCACTTTTGTTAGAATCAATTTGCCACCTAATTATAATCTGTGTCAGCTGAATAGGGAGTACAGGGCAACACACAGCCCGCCCCGATCCTGGCTCGTTACACGACAGCCCGGGGCTACTCGGGGTCCCGGGCACTGTACACCCTTCCCTGGCTCTTGGGGCCCCGGGGCTTCCGATCACCCGACAGACGGGGAAAACCCCTTTTTAATTGCGCTCAGGATGAACTGCAGCAATAAAAGGGGTTAAAAGACCTGGAGTGGAGGCCCCCCCATTCCCACGCTGCGCGTGCCGGGGAACCCAAACTCCATTCGCAGTGCCGTAAAAAGATGTCGGCGACAAATCTAAAAATGTCCATGTCAAAAGACGGTGGGCGGTCGTTAAGGATTTTAACATTGCGGTTAAGTATCGATGTGACATGAAAACATTAACCATAAAAGTGCTGCAGACCCCAACTCTTTACCATAGTTTTTTCAGAATACACTGTGAAATACTGTAACTATTCTGTAATGTCTTCTGCAATGACATTTAGTCAGTTTGGCGTGTGAATGTACAGTTGTGGCATCTTTCTTCCATTTATGAATAATGGATTGAAAAGTGCTCCATGAGATGTTCAGAGTTTGGACTATTTTTTATTTTTTTTTGCAAACCAAACTGTGCAATACACTTTGCCATAACTTTATCCTTGAGCTGTCTGGAGTGTTCTATGATTTATTGATGCTGTTTTTTTCCCCAAATGTTTCAAAAAAAACCTCTGATCTTTCAAAAAACTGTCGTTTATACTGAAATTGGGTTACATGCAGAATACCTATTTACAAATTTATGACTCTTAGGCAATTGGTCACACGGATTTTTGTAAAAGTACAAAATATAGGGGCTTTTACATACACACATTTTTTTTTATTTTTTAAATCTGAAAAAAAATTGGGAAATGAAAGATCTTTTTTCTACAGTTCACAAATACAAAAAAACAAAATAAAAATAAAAAAAAAAATTAATTTAAAATTTTGGGGGTAACGTTCAGGATTATAATACTTTTGCAACCTCCGGTATTTTACTTTACAATGAGCTCTACTAATAATAATATCAATGCATACTCAATGAAAAACTTAAGATAAATGTCTTTTTTTAACTTCTAGGAACAAGTTACATGTAACTAGATCTACAGTCAAAGAACATAAGCATATGGGTTATCAACTCTAATGGTAGATGTTTTGAAAAACAGAGAAAAAAAACATTTCATTTTCCATAGTATATTTCTTTCTTTATTACCATATTCCTTGTGTGTGCACTTTGGAACTGTAGTTTGCAAAGCCAGAAACATCTGGCACTGTAAAATTAAGAAAACAGTTTGGAGATGGCTTACTGAGTTTAAAAAAAATAAATAAATTGCAAACGGAACATACATGAAAGTAGAAATTGATGAAACCACTAATGAAAAACTAACATGGTGCCTGTAGTATTGTATGTTTACGAATGTTTTTTTTTTTTTTCAGTATTTATTCTCGAGTCTTTACTTATGTTTTTATGAGAAAAAACTGCTGAGTCCAGATGTTAGCTGGAGGTCATTAGGGAAATATAAACCACACTACAATACTTTTTATTTGTGTCATATTTGTGTTTTTGGTTAGTGTCATTTTTTCTAATTGCAGCATGCCGCAGCTGGAGGCTTTTTTTCAAACAGTTTGCAGTGTTTTTCTTCAAAGATCTCCATTATTTTTTTCCTGCTTAGAAAAAACATAGTTTTTTTTTGGTGTATGCGTTCTAAGGGTATGTTCACACGGCGAATTGAGTGCGTGTACTGTACGCGCCGCAATACGTCGGGTGTTTTGGAAGCAGACCCGTACTTCCAAAGCATGGGGGGAGGAGGAGGGTGGCCTACAGCTGGTCCCATCCACAAGCACGAACAATTAGCATGTCACTTCTCTCTCGCGGCGTACAATACAATCGTATTGTATGCCCAGGGAGACAACGCATAATTCATAGTTCTCTATGAGCGCTATGAATTACCCCAATTGCGGCTTGCATTTTGCCGTATATAAAGCGCAAATACGTGGCAAAATGCGCACCACAATTACGCCGTGTGAACATACAGTAAGAGCCATAACTTTTTTTAGTTTTCCATCTACATAGACATATTAGAGATTTTATTTTGCAAGACAAGATGTACTTTCTAATGGTGTAATTGACTGTACCATAGAATACACTGGGAAATGCTAAAAAAAATTCCAAGTGGGGCAAAATGTGAAGAAACCTACCTGCGCCATGTTTGTGGGGGTTTTGTTTTTACAGCTTTCCTTCTTTGGTATTAATGATGTGTCATCTATTCTGCAAGTTGGTATGATTCCAGCAATGCAAAATATGTAGGGTTTTCTTTATGTAATGGTACTGTTTGACATTTTTTGCTGCAGCACCATTTTCTGCCACAAATAACTTTTTTCCACCTATGGACCTGAGTGAACATGCATTTTTTGCAGGCTGACGTGTAGTTTGTATTGGTACCATTTTGGGATGAATGCAACTTTATTGATCACTTTTATTCCAATTTTTAGGGGATATGAAAAAATCCTCACTTCTGCATTTTATTGTCATGGAGCGTGCCGTGACCCCCAATCCGGGCCGTGGCTGCCCCTGCTCTGCTCTCCCCAGCTCGTTACTTACCCAGCCGTGCTACTGCTTCCCGTCCCCGTTCTGCAGAGTGACGGCGCACGTGCCCGCTTCCTAGGTCACGTGCGCAGCATCTGTTCAAGATTTAAAGTCGCTGACCCTATATCTTGTTGACTCCTTCAACACTCTCTGCCAGAGTATTTGTGTTCTTTAATGAGTTCTGAGAGAGTGTTGGGTAT
>JAODAL010055668.1:0-23801 GCA_025379985.1 Phyllomedusa bahiana
CCCCGGGGGTCTGGGGGCAGCTCGGGGGGAGAGGCCCTGGGTCGGGGCAGCTCGGGGGGAGGCCCTGGGTTTTAGGGGCATTTGGGGGGGAGAGGCCCGGGGTCTGGGGGCAGCCGGGGGGGAGAGGCCCGGGGGTCTAGGGGGCAGCTCTGGGGGGAAGCCCTGGGCTGGGGGGCAGCTCTTGGGGGAGAGGCCCTGGGGTCAGGGGCACTCGGGGAGAGGGGGCCCGGGTCTTTGGGGCCCAGCTCTGGGGGAGAGGCCCTGAGGTCTAGGGGCAGCTCTGGGAGAGAGGCCCGGGTCTAGAGCAGCTCGGGGAGAGAGGCCCAGGGGCCTAGAGCACTCTGGGAGAGAGGCCCTGAGGTCTAGAGGCAGCGCTGGGGGAGAGGCCCAGAGGTCTAGAGGCAGCTCTGGGGGAGAGGCCCTGAGGTCTAGGGGCAGCTCTGGGAGAGAGGCCCTGAGGTCTAGAGGCAGCTCTGGCAAAGAGGCCATGAGGTCTAGGGGCAGCTCTGGCAGAGAGGCCCAGGGGTCTAAAAGGCACTCGGGGAGAGAGCCCAGGGGTCTAGAGCAGTTCGGGGAGGGCCAGGGGTCGAGCAGCTCTGGGAGGAGGCCCGGGGGGTCTAAGGCAGCTCTGGGAGAAGGCCCTGGGGTCTAAGGCAGCTCGGGGGGAAGGGCCCCTGAGGCTAGAGGCGCTCGGGGGGAGGGGCCCAGCCTAGAGGCAGCTGGGGGAAAAGGGGCCCGAGGTCTAGGGGCACTCGGGAAGAGGGCCCGGGGCTAGGGGCAGCTCGGGGAGAGCCCTGAGGTCTAGGGGCAGCTCTGGGGGAGAGACCCTGGGGTCTAGGGGCAGCTCTGGGAGAGAGGCTCTGAGGTCTAGAGGCAGCTCTGGGGGGGAGGCCCTGGGGTCTAGGGGCATTTGGGGGGAGGCCCGAGCCCCTGGGGGCAGCTCTGGGAGAGAGGCCCCCCCCCCCCCCCCCCCCCGGCAGTCAGCAAAATCTCCCCCGGGCCCAACCCAGAGGTCCTGCTCATGAGGTGACTGTGATCTGCGGCCGGGGGGGGGTCAGAGGCTCTGAAAAGCACGATCAGGAAGAAAAACGGGGATAACCATTGCAAGCCCCCAGGTCACCCTTACCCCCAAGCACATTACGTCCGGGGGACGCACCACACGGGGAAGCAGCGGTACCGGGACGTTTGGAATCATCTGATAGGGGGTTTTCCCTGGCAAATTTTTGAGCTGCACCCCCAGCGTCTGGGCTGCTGCCTCCAGGGGAGCTGCGTCCACTATCTCTGGGGCCGTATGTGCTCTCTGGGCCCCTGCACTCCCCCTCATTCCTGACCCTCTCCCCCTCACTCCATCTCATTTCCCCTCCCTTCCCCCTCCTCTTTCCCCCCCTCCCTCCCACTGAGCACAATGAAAAAGGATGAAAAGCGTCTCTCCCTGTCTGTGTTTCCTGTCGTTTGGAGAGCGGATACATCTCCTTTAAAAGCTTGGGTAACAATGGGGGCACTACCTGGCAACAATGGGGCACTACCTGGGACAATGGGGCCTACCGGAACCCGAGGGGCACTACCGGCTAACAAAGGGGGCACTACCTGGCAACAATGGGGGCATACCTGGCAACAATGGGGACTACCTGGCAACCCAATGGGGCACTACCCCGGCAAAATGGGGCACTACCGGCAACTTGGAGGCACTACCTGGGAAACAGAGGGGGCACTACCTGCAACAATGGGGGGACACCTGGGAACAGAGGGGGCACTACCTGGCACAATGGGGGGACCCACCTGGGAAACAAGGGGGCCTATTTTGGGTAACAATGGGGGCACCACCTGGCTAAAAATGGGGGGGACCTACCTGGGTAACAATTTGGGGCCCTACCTGGCTAACAAAAGGGGGGGATCTACCTGGGTAACAATGGGGGCACTACTGGTAAAAATGGGGGCACCTACCCGCTAACAAGGGGCACTTCTGGCTAACCCCAAAGGGGGCATCTACCTGGCTAACAAAGGGGGGGCACCCTACCGGCTAAAATTTTTGGCCCTCTACCTGGCTACAGAGGGGGCATCTATTTGGCTAAAAGGGGCATCTCCCTGCCGTAAGGGGAAAAAAACCGGGTTAAATGGGGCTACTACCGGGCTATAAGGGCATCAACCTGGTTTTCCCTTCCCAAAAGGCCTTTAGGGCATTTGGGTGGAGGGGGTTTTGTGGTTTTTTTTAAAGGGGGCGTGGCACACCCGACAAGATGGGTGCCATCCCAAAATTTTTAAAGTATCCCTGCTTTTTCATTTTCAAAAGTTGGCAACTATGCCCTGAGGTCTAGAGGCAGCTCTGGGAGAGAGGCCCGGGGGTCTAGGGGCAGCTCTGGGAGAGAGGCCCTGAGGTCTAGGGGCAGCTCTGGGGGAGAGGCCCTGAGGTCTAGGGGCAGCTCTGGGGGGGGCCCCCTGGGGTCTAGGGGGGGGGGTCTGGGGGGAGGGGCCCAGGGGTCGGGGAGGCAGCCTGGGAGAAGGCCCTAAAGGTCTAGGGGCACCGGGGAGAGAGGCCCTGAGGCTAGGGCAGCTCGGGGGGAAGGGGGCCCTGAGGTCTGGGGGGCGCTCGGGGGGAGACCCCTGAGGCCCTAGGGGCGCTCTGGGGGAGAGGCCCCTGGGGCCCTGGGGGCAGCTCTGGGGGAAGGCCCAAAAGGCCCTAGGGGCAGCTCTGGGGGAGAGGCCCCCTGAGGTCGGGGGCGGGCCGGGGGAGACCCCTGAGGTAAAGGGGGAAAGCTCGGGGGAAGGCACGGGAGGCCCTAGGGGCAGCTCTGGGGGAGGGGGCCCGGGGTCAAAGGGGCACTCTGGGGGGAGGGGCCCCCTGGGGTTCTAGGGGAAAGCCTGGGGGAGGCCCCCCCCGGGTTCATAAATCATGCACCCCCCTATACAAAACAACCGTAGTTTCCAAGTGCAAGACATGGGAAAAGGGCCCCAGACGGAACCCTTTCTCCTCAGTGCAAGCCCATGGGAAAAAGCCGAGGGAACCCCCTCCTCATGAAGACATAGGAAACCCCGCAGACGGAAGCCCTCCCTCAGTGCAAGACATAGGAAAACCGGGGGGACGGAAGCCCTCCCTCGGCAGACATAGGAAAGCCCGCAGACAGAAGCCTCTCCTCATTTGGCAAGACATAGGAAAGCCGAAAAGGAAGGAAGCCTCTCCTCTTTGCAAGACACGGGAAAAGCCGCAGACGGAACCTCTCCTCAGGGAAACACGGGAAAAAGCCGAACGGAACCCTCCTCATGCAAGACATATAAAAGGGCCGAGACAGAAGCCTCTCCTAAAGTGCAAGACATGGGAAAACCGAGACGGAAGCCCCTCCTCAGTGCAGGACATGGGAAAAGCCGCAGAGGGAAGGGCCTCTCCCGGGCAGGACATAGGAAAGCCGCAGCCCGGAAGCCTCTCCTCATGCCAAGACATGGGAAAAAAAAAAAACCGCAGAGGGAAGCCTCTCCTCAGGCAGGACATATGAAAGCCGAAGACGGAAGCCTCTCCTAAAGTGAAAGACATGGGAAAAGGGCCGCAGACAAAAGCCTCTCCCAGGGGAAAGGGACATAGGAAAGCCGCAGAGGGAAGCCTCTCCTCATTGCAAGACACAGGAAACCGCGGGAGGGAAGCCTCTCCTTTCAGTCAAGACATATGAAAGCCCAAGGGGAACCCTCTCCTCAGTGCAAGACCCCGGAAAGCCGCAGACGGAAGCCTCTCCTCAGTGCAAAAACATAGAAAGCCGCAACGGAACCCTCTCCTCATGAAAAGACACAGGAAAGCCCAGACAGAAGCCCTCCTCAGGGGAAGAAAAGGGAAAGCCCAAAACGGAAGCCTCTCCTCATGCAAAAAATAGGAAAACCGCAGAGGGAAAGCCCCCCCCCTCAGTGCAAGACATATAAAAAACCCAGACGGAAGCCTCTCCTCAGGCAAGACACAGGAAAGCCGCAAGGGGAACCTCTCCTCAGTGCAAGACACAGAAAGCCGCAGAAAAGAAGCCTCCCTAAAGTGCAAGACAAAGGAAAACCGAAACCCGGAACCCCCTCCCCCCCAGTGCGGGACATGGGAAAAACTCAAGGGAAAACCCTCCCCCTCAGTGCAAAAACTTTAGGAAACCTGCAGAGGGAAGCCTCTCCTCAGTGCGGGAACATATGAAAGCCGCAGACCGGAACCCCCCTCCTCAGTGCAGGAATGGGAAAACCGCAGACGGAAGCCTCTCCTCAGTGCAAGACATGGGAAAGCCCAGAGGGAAGCCTCTCCTCAGTGCAGGCCATGGGAAAAAAAACCTGCAGAGGGAAGGGCCTCTCCTAAAAATTGGAAAGAAAATAGGAAAGCCGCAAGGAACCTCTCCTCAGTGCAAGACATAGGAAAGCCCAGAGGGAAGCCCCCCTCAGTGCAAGAAATGGGAAAAGGGCCGCAGGCAGTTTTGCCATAAGGACCCAGACTAGGAGGAATCAGACCCCCCCCCCCTTGCTCTGGGAGACAAAGACGAATTTTTTTTGGGTTTTAAATTTTGTAACGATAGAGAAAACCAGGCCCCTTTTTAAACACCTGCCCAATCAACCCCCCAGCAGTGACACATGGTGGGGGCGGGCATACATGCAAAATGGGGGGCAGGACCCCGGGGGTTTGGGGCCAGCATCAGGCTAGGGGGGCAGGGACACATGGTGGGGGCAGCATCAGCCTATGGGTCGGGAAACACATGGTGGGGGGAAAGCATCGGGCTATGGGGCGGGGGGGGGGGAAACACATGGTGGTGGCAGCAACATGCTATGGGCGGGGACAAAATGGGGGGGGGCAGCATAATCTAGGGGGGCCCAGTGACACATGGGGGGGGCAGCATCAGGCTAGGGGGGCAGGGACACATGGTGGGGCAGCATCAGGTTTGGGAAAAGGAGGGAACCCCATGGGGGGGCAGCATAAAGGCTATGGGGGCGGGGACACAGGGTGGGGCAGCATCGGGGCAAGGGGGGCGGGGACCATGGTGGTGGCAGCATCGGGCTATGGGGCAGGGGACCAGGGGGGGGCAGCACGGGCTAGGGGGGCGGGGGGACAATGCTGGGGACAGCACCCGGCGAGGGGGGGCAGGGACACATGGGGGGAGCAGCATAAAAGGTTTAGGGGGGAAAGGGGCCACTTGGTGGGGGCAGCTTCGGGGCTATGGGGCAGTAACACATGGGGGTGGCAGAAACTTTCTATGGGGCAGTGACACAGGGGGGGGGCCCAGCATAAAAGGCATGGGGGGGGGGAAACCCCATGGGGGGGCAGCACACTTTGGGGGCAGGGACACATGGTGATGGCGCATCAGCTATGGGGAAAGGACAGATGGGGGGGCAGCATAAACTATGGGGACGGGGACACAGGTTTGGAGGCAGCATCATGCTATGGGGGCAGTGACACATGGGGGGGGCGGAATCATGCTATGGGGGAAGGGGGAACCACATTTTGGGGGCAGCATCATCCCTTGGGGGCAGTGACACATGGTGGGGGCCCGCATCAGGCAAATGGGGGCGGGACAAAAAAACGACTGGTTGTAACTGGGGAAAGTTTAATGGGGGCCAAAGTCCAAGATCCCCCTGGTTTGGAAACCTCTTCCAGACCCCTCGGGACCTCAGATTTTGGGCCGAAGGTTCTTCTTCCCCCAACAAAACAATGACCCAAAAGCACAAAACCCCAAAAATTTAACCCGGAGAAACGGTTTCGGGAACAACTCAATGCCCATTCCTGACCGGGCCCCGCCAAAGGCCCCCACCCAAACCCAATGGAGCATCTCTGGAGAGACTGGAACTGGCGTCCCCCCCAACTTTTACCATCCAACCCGAGGGGAAATGGAGGGGGTCTGCAAGGAAAGGCAGGGACCCCAAAACCAGGGTTAGAAACCTTTTTAAACCCCCATTCCCAAAAGACTCCCCGGCTTTCACCCCGCCCCCAAAAAGGGCTTTTACCAATACGAGCAAAGGGGCTGAATACTTAGGAAACCCCAGCAAAAGGGGGTGAATAACTTATGACCACGGGGGATTTCAGTTTTTTTTCTTGTTTAATAAATTTGCCAAAAAAATCTACATTTCTGTTTTTTTTTTTTTTCAAGATGGCGGGGGGGGGGGGGGGGGGGGCAAGTGTACATTAAACACAAAAAATGAACTTTTTTTGGGCCTTTTTTTAAACACTGCAAAAAGGGAAAAAAAGAGTGAAAAAATGTAAAGGGGGCTGAATACTTTCCTACCCACTGTAAAACTTTTTCTAGGGTAATCTATCTGCAAGATAGAGCAGACTGTTGGGGGGGTCCCCAAAAACAGGGGCCGGGAAAGTCGGCCCCCTCCACCCGTTGAAAAATAAAAACCCGCATCAAGCCCTTTTTATCATCTAAAATCAAGGGCAAAAAAAGGGGAAAGTGTTCCCAACACAGGAGGCCGACTTTTCAGAACTCTCTAACAGCTTTTCACCCCTAGAAGCTGGAGTGAATTTCTGCCCAATCTTCTTTGCAGAATCTCTCCGGCTCAGGCATATTGCTTTGTCAGTTTGTGAAAAGAAACCTTTTGATGGTCCTGCGCCTTTAAATAACTACAGACTATGCAAAGTAGAGAAGTCCGTGCAAGTCAGCAGGTTCTGTACAGAAAAAAATATTGGGACTTTTCTGCGTCGTCAGCTCGACCCCAGCACTTCCTGTTATCTCACCACAATGGCGCGGACATCCCGCCATAGGGGAAATCTTCCAGATTTTTGCGGCGATAACTTCCGAAATACCTTCTACAGAACACCATACGGAAGTGGAGGGGCGGCGTCACAAGGCAGGGTCACGCACAGAGACGTATGAAAGAACCTGTCCGCTGAAAACTGACTTGTTGTCCTAGAAACCCAAATAAGACCCCATAGCAACCAGAGCCCAAGCAACCAATCTGGCTCAACTTTAATTTCTTGTACTGCTCGGGGCAAAATTAAAGGTGAGCTCTGTTTGGGTTTTGCTATGAGCTTGATTAGTCTATGAGCTCAAAATTGGGGTTTGCTATGAGCTCTGATTTGTTGCTATAGCTCTGATTGTTGTAAGAGCTCTATTGGTTACTAGGGCCTGATTGGTTGTATCTCTGATTTTTTTGCTATGAGCTCAAATTTGGTTGCTAGGCTCTGATTGGTTACTATGGGCCCCTGTTTGGGTTCTAAGCTCTGGTTACTAGGGTCTTTGTTTGGGTTCGGCTCTGATTATTTTGTAATGACTTTTGTTTTGGGCTATGGGGCTCTGATTTGGTTGCTATGGGCTCTGATTATTGCTATGGGTCTGAAGGTTAAATTTTTAAGGGTTGATTGGTTGTTATGGGGTCTGATTGTTTTAATTTTGACTCTGATTTTTGTGGCTAGGGCTCCCTGATTGGTTACTATGGCCGATTGGTTTGCTTGAGCTCTTGTTACAAAGGTCTTTGATTGGTTCTAGGGGCTTGATTGTTGTATGACTTTGATTTGGGGGCATGGTTTCTGTTTAGTTTACTAGGTCTCTTTTGCTAGGGCTCTAAATTGGTTCATGGCCTGATTAGTTCTAGGGGCTCTGATTATTGCAATGGGCTCTGATTGGGGGCTATGGGCTCGATTGTTTTGCATGGCCTGATTATTTTCTAGGCTCTATAGGTTTTTTAGGCTCGTTTTTTTTTGTTAAACTCTGATTGGTTGTAATGACTCTGATTGGGGGCTAGGCTCTGTTTGGTCGCTAGGGGGCTCTGATTGGTCGCATGGGTTTGATTGGTTCTATGGGCTCTGTTTGGGTTTTTCTATGGGCTCCGATTATTGCTATGACTCTTATTGGGGGCTAAGGGCTCTGTTTGGTCCAAAGGCCTTTTTGGGTCGCAGGGGGCCTTTTTGGGTTCGCTATGGGCTCTGATTGGGTTGCTATACCTGACTATTGCTATGAGCCTGACTGATTGCTAGAGCTCTGACGAGTTTGGGCTCGGATTGGTTTGCTATGGGCTCTGTTGGTGGCTATGGGCGCTGATTGGTTGCTATGAGCTCTGACGGGCTGGTCCTAAGCCAAATTTTGGTTACATGGTTTTTCTTATTGGGCTATGGGCCTTTTGTTCATGGCTCGATTGTTCTATGGGCACTATTGGGGGCTATGGGCTCTGTTGGTGGCATGGGCACTGATTTTTGCATGGGCACTGTTTGGGTTGCTACTCTGATTGGTGGCTATACTCTGATTTGTTTTATAGCCGATTGGTTACTATGGCTCGAGGGTTGTTTACCTTTTTGGTTGTAATAGCTCTGAAGTTACTAGGGGCTCTGATTTTGATAGACTCGGGACTATGGCTATGGTTTCTATGGCTCGTTTGGGTTCTTTTGGGCTTTGTTACTTGCATGAGCTCTGATTGGGTTGTTATAGCTCGGGTTACTAGGCCCTCTGAGCAGGTGAAAAATTTGCTGAACCCTTTTTGCCCGGGGGGGAATCTTTTTCCCCGGGGCAGCTTTTGCCTCTCCATGTCATTAATTACCCCCCATGTATGAGGCGAAGAAAATGGGAGCATAGCCCCGGCCGGCCCCAAATTTTCCTCTTGCTCTTTGCACGAACAAAATGGACCAACTAATATAATTTTGGGAGTGGGAGCGTCCTTTTAAAAGACGACCCGACCCTGAAAAATAGGAAAACCGACCCCGACTCACACCCGGTTATAACTCTGTTTGGGGTCCTAGAGCTCTGGTTACTATGGTCCTGATTCTTGCTAGAGCTCTGATTATTTTGCTTTAGCCTGTTTGGGGTTTTAGAGCTCTGATTGGTTATTTTGGGCTCTGATTTGGTTGCTATGAGCTCTTTTTGGTTGTAAGGCTCTGATTTTTTACTAGGGGGCTCTGAGGGTTTGCTTTCTCGAGGTTGAAAGGCCTGAATTTTGGGGTGCAAAAGCCGAGGGGGGGCGACTCGTTTGGGTTAATCCTGATTGGTTGTAATGAGCCATTGGTTCCCCCAGGCCGTTTGGTTGATAGAGCTCTGGTTCTAGGTTTTTGGGTTTCAGGGGCTCTGATTGGTGCTATGGGTTTTGGGATTTTGCAAGAGCTCGATTTTTTTGTTTTGACTCTGAAGGTTGAAATTTTAGCTCGATTGGTTTACTTTGGGCTCGAGGGTTGCTTTTCCTTTTAACTATGGTCGGTTGCTATGGCCTAAAAGGGCTAGGGGCTCTGAAAGTTGCTAGGGGGCCGATGGCGCTATGGCTCTGATTGGTTTCTTGGGGCCTGATTGGTTGTTATGACTCGAGGGTTGTAATGAGCTCGAGGTTACAGGGGCTCTTTTATAGGGGCTCTGTTTGGTTGCTATGACTCTGGACTAGCTCTGATTGTTTCTAGGGCCTGGTTGTATGGGCTCTGTTTAGTTGCTAGGGCTCTGTTTTGGTTCCCTGACTCTGTTTGGGTTGTTATGAACTCTGTTTGGGGTTGTAATGACTCTGATTTTTTTAATGACTCTGAGGGGTTTGCTAGGGCTCTGAGGTCGCTATGACTCTGATTGTTGTAAAGCTCTGATTGGGCATGGGCTCTGTTTGGTCGCTAAGCCTGAGGGGTTTTTAAACTCTGATTGGTTACAATGGGCCTGAGGGTTGCATGGCTCGGGTTACTAGGTCCTCGGTTGCTATGGCTCGTTTTGCTAGGGGCTCGATTGGGGCTATGGGCCTGATTGGGCTGCTATGGGCTCTGATGGCCCTATGACTCGATTGTTGCTTGGGCACGGGATTGGTTGTTATGAGCAGGTTTTTAATCCAAGCCAAACCCCGACTCCCGATTCCCAAATTTTCCCAAACCTCCAACCCCTACCCCAAATCCGATTCCTCAACACGCGCATGTTTAAGTGAAACTTACTGTTCAAAATGGTAAACCGGCTGTTTATCACCTTATGAACAAAAAAAGCAAATTTAGGAGAACAGACACGCAAGCAAAAGGTAAAAATTTTTGATCTTTGAAACTTTGGGTGGGTTTTTTGAAAAAGCTGTATTTTTTATTTAAGTCCCTCACCACATTGGGGGAAAGTGTAAAAGACTTGGGATCAAATTTTGGTCAAGATCGGGTTTAAACTGATCCAAGCCCAGAAGGGTTCACAGACTGAAAACCAAAGGGGATTTCCCAAATACTAACAAAAAATAAAAAAAAACATTTTTTAATTTTAGAGCAAAACAGTAACAATGCATTACAGGAAAAAATCGCAGAACTAAGCAATCAAAAACTCAAGGATTTTTTTAGCCCCACCCACCGGCAGTTGCTTTTTTTCTTTTGAGCTCTGCTGAATACTCCCATCCTGCTCAAATTAAAACCCATAACCCCCTGCCATCCACCCTGCTGGGTTCCAGAATCGTTGCCTGAAGCCTGAGGAACTTTTTTGAGCCCTCCGGTGCCCGATACCAGTACGAACTAAAGATCCCCCCCTTTTGCGGGGTACTATCAAGTGCAGCCCCGCAAGGGAAAACTCCCTCTTTGGGCACTCCCCCCTCTGGTCCCCGCACACTGAAACCCAAAACCCTTTTTCCGGGAGCTCCCCTTCCCTATCTCGGCCCCCTGGGCAAAGGGGGCCTTTTTGGGCTTGCACTAATTTTTTCCCCTTTCAACACCCACCCAAAACCAAAACCACTCTGACCGAGGCCATTTGGGGAAAACTAAACTGAAAGCTTTGGGTTTTGCCCCAAAATAAACAGTCTTTGCCTCCCTTCCCCTTTGAAAGGCCCTTTTCCACATGCCTTTTTCCCTCCCCGCGTGGAAGCCTGAGCATCCCCGGGGGGCCTGAGACTTCCCCAAACCCCTTTTGGATCCCGTTTTTTGCCTTTTTAAAGGGCTCGGGACGTGCTGTTTTCCGGGGCAGCACATCCGGCTTTTCAGTCTGGGACTCCCGAAACACTTTGGTCTGCTTTTAACTCCTAAACCCCCAAACCCCTGTTAACATAGTGCCGGGCCCTCAAAACCATAAACCCCGAAATTTTCCCTTTCCCGCCGCAGCAAGTCCCCTGAAACAAACAGACACCCACCCACACAGACTCGCATTCCAGGCAACTCTGCTCAACATCTTTTCCCCAAAACAGGGGCATAAACCCCGTCCCAGCCTAAGGCCCCCCTTTAAAACCGCCCCCACCCCGAGACCCGGCCTTTCCACCCAACCGCCCCCCACCAAAAAGCGCCCCATCATCGGGTCCCAACCCAAAGAGAGCGCCCTTCCAAAATTAACTCCCCCCAAACCAGAGAGCGCCCCCAAATCAACGTCCCAGCCAGAGAGCGCCTCCACCCACTGCCCCCACCAGGGAGTGCCTCCTTTCAACGGGCCCCACCAGGGGCGCCTCCAAACAACCGCCCGGGCCAGAGAGCCCCTCCATCAACTTTCCCCACCAAAGAAGGCCCCCAAATCAACCGCCCCCAGCCAGAGAGCGCCCCCACCCAACCCTCCCAGCCAGAGCGCCTCCAAAAACCCGGGCCCCACCAGAAAAGCGCCCCCAAATCATCTGTTCCCGGCCCCAAGATCCCCCACCCAACCGTCCACCAGAGAGCCCTCCATAACCCTGCCCCCAGCCAAGAGCCCCCTCCAAAAAACCGTCCCAGCCAAAAGAGCGCCCCCCTAAACCGCCCAGCCAGAGAGCGCCCCCAACAACCCGGGAAACCCCAGCCAAGAGCGCCTCCCAAAACCTTTCCCAGCCAAAAGGAGCGCCCCATCACCTTTCCCAGCCAGAGAGCCCCTCCATCCCCCTTTTCCCCACCAAGACTGCCCCATCACCTGTCCCCCCAAAGAGACGCCCCCAAAAAACCAGCCCCCACCAAAGGGGACTCCCCCCCATCATTTTTCCCCCGGGCCAGGGACTCCCCCCCAAATCACCTGCCCCCAGCCAGGGGAACGCCCCCAAATCACCTTTTTTCCCCACCAAGACTGCCCCCAAACCCAACCTGCCCCCACCAAACTCCCCCCATCACCAAAAAGCCCCCAGCCGAAAAGGGGAACTGCCCCCCCCCAAAAAGTCCCCAGCCAGAGACGCCCCCAAACCCCTTTCCCCTTTCCCAGAAACCGGCCCCATCACCTGCCCAATATACAAGCCTCCCCAACATTCCAAAAAAGCCAAAAAAGAGGGGGCCCTTCCAAAAACCGGCCCCCCAGCCCAAGGGAGGGGCCCCACCAACGGCCCCAAACCCAGAAAACCTCCCTTTCCCTTTCAACTGCCCCCACCCCCAGAGAAAAACCCCCTTTTCCCATAAAACTCCCCCAGCCGGGGAGTGCCTCCATCACCTGTTCCGCCAAAGAACTGCCTCCATCACCTTTCCCTCAGAGGGGCGCCTCCATCAACTGTCCCAGACCCCAAAAAAGAGCCCCTTCCCCAAATTCAACTGGTCCCCCCCAAAAAGAACGCCCCCCATCAACTTCCCAGCCAGAGACCCCCTCAACTGCCCCCGGGAAGGGGCGGCCTCCCCACCCCAACTGGTTTCCCACCAAGAGCCCCCTCCCATTAAAACTTTCCCCCACCAAACAAAAAGCGCCCCCCAAATAAACCCTTTCCCCGCCAGAAGCGCCCCCAACACCGTCCCCCCCCAGACATCTAACGTCCCCCCTTTTTAAAATCTAACACAAAGCTCTTCTTTTCCCCCCTCATCCCTTTTCCTTTCCCCCCTCCCCCTCACACTTACGTTTAAACCCCCAAATCTCCCTCGCGGGACAATTAACCTAAACCCCCCCCCGGGCAAACAAACCCCCCACACCTGTCGCCCGCCCCCAAAACCTTTCCTTCCCCCAACTTTTAAAAGCCCTCTGCCCCCAAACCCCAAACCCTGCCAAACACAGTCTATCCAACTGCCACCTATTTCACCCTCTAAATTGCTCCTTCGGCTTCCCGGGGACAAATCCCCCCAACCCAGGCCCCCCCAGCACTTTCCCCAAAACCTTTATCTCTGCCTCCCGAACAGACTCCCCCACTACAAAACCCGCTAATTCCCTTAAACCCAGATACCTCCCTCTGACCCTTTGCCCCCCCCCAACCCCCCCTTGGGGGCCTTCTCGGAAAGCACTGACCTTATGAATAAACTCCCCATACAAAAACATACTTTTTCATCTCACGCAACCTACTTTTCCCTTTGGGTCTGACTGAAACCTGGCTGACCCCCCTGACACATTTCCCCCCTGCCGCACTCTTTTTTTAAGCGGCCCCCAAAACCCCTTACCCACACTCCTTGCCCGGAAAACCAACATGGGGTGGAAAAAGGCGTCCCTCCCCTTCTGACAACCCTGCCCCTTTTGTCCCTGCCCCACCACTGCCTTCCCTCCCCCCTTTTTCTCCTTGAATGGCACCCCGGGGTTTTCCCCCCAAAAAACGCCCCCCCCCAAAACCTCCAAGTGGGGCCGGGTTTGTCCCCCCCGGCCCCCCCAAAGGCCCCTGGCCAAAAATTTGGTTTTCTTAAAACCCCACTTTGCTTCCCCCCTTCTCCCTTTCTTTTCCCCCCCGACATCCCCCACTACCCAACCCCCATGGGAAACCTAAAACCAACCCAAAATTCGAACACCCCCCAAAAATTCTCCCTTTCCAACAAACCTTTTCCCCCAGACTTTTTCCTCCTTCAAAAACCCTTCCTTCCGCCCCAAAGGGTCCTCGAGGGGGCCACCCCTCACAAAAAATGGACACACACTGGGAAACCCACCACCCTTAAACTCCCCCTTGCCCCCTATCTGACATCCTAACTCCCCTCACACCCTAAATCTGACCCCCCCCCTTTCTTCCCTTTCCCACCACTATCTCCCCCCACCTGCTCCTCCTGTTCATATCCAGTACCCCCCCGCGGGAAAACCCAAAAAAGCCTCAACCCGCCCCACTCTAAACCTAAACCCCTTCCAACTTTTCCCAAAAAAACTCCTAATCAATACCCAGATTTCAGCCACCACTTTTCCCAACCATACAATCACACCCCCCTTTTGAACCGGGTCCTCCTCTCCCCACACAACAAACCCCCCCCAAAATCAACAGCCCAACCCTGGCACCCCGACTCAACCCAAAACCCGCTGAGGCGATTTTCCCAAAATTGCTGAACGCCGCGGGAAAAAACTCACTAAAAATTGTAAACTTTCCCTTTAATACAAACACCACGCAGACTTTTAAGGGCCCCGCACCGCCTAAACCAAAAACAGAACTATTTCCCCACTCTCTACCTTTCCCTGTTCCCACAACCCCAGAAAATTAAAAAAAAACCTTCAACTTTTTTTTCCTCGGTCCCACCAGCACCCTCCCCCCCAAACCCCCCTTTTCAAAACCCAATTTTCCCCACTCACTTCCTCAAAGATAAACCCACTCAAAAAGCTTCAGCCCGCATCCCCACCACCCTCCCTTACCCTTGCAACCTGTTTTTCCCCCTTAACTTTTTCTTCCCCCAAAGGTCCCCCTCATTGACAACTCTCCCTTTTTACTGTCCAAATCCAACCCCACTACCGTAAATCTTGACCCCCTGGGCCCTCCCACCCCCACCCAACCCTTTAAGGGTTCATCAACCCCGCCACTCAAACCCCCTCTTCAACCTATCAAAAACCTCTGGCAAAATTTTCCCCTTTTGGGCCCTTTTAAAAATGCTACTATCACTCCAATCCTAAAAAAAAAAAAACCCTGACCCCCCTTCTCTGTCCAACTAAAAACCCCATTTTCACTGCTTTCCCCTTTTGCTTCCCAAAATCCTCGAGGGAGCACGTCTATCTTCACCCGTCCTTTCCCCCCTCTCCTCCAACTCTCTTTTTGCCCCCCTACAATCTTTTTTTCCCCACCCACCACTCCATGAAACTGCCCTAACCAAGGTTTACTAATGCCCAGAACTGCTAAAGCCTCACGCCACTAAACCCGTGGGGCCCCCCTCTTAGACCTTCCCTGCCTTTTTCCATTACTCTGGGCTCCTCCTCTTTGACCTTTCCCTCTGCCTCCTCCCCTTACCTGGTTCCCCCTCCTCTTAGACCTTCCTCTGCCCCCCTCCATTACTCTGTTCCCCTCCTCCTAGACCGTCCTCTGCCTTCTCCATTACCTGTGCCCCCCTCCTCTTGGACCGTCCCCCCTTCTCCACTACCTTTTGTGGGTCCTCCTCTTGGGCCTGTCCTCTGCCTCCTCCATTACTCTGTGCTCCTCCTCCTGGGCCTTTTCCCCTTTCCTTCTTTATTACTCTGTGCTCCTCCCCCCTCTTGGACCCCTTTTCCCCGCCTTCCTTCCCTTACTCGGGGCTCCTCCTCCTAGACCCGTCCCTACCTTCTCCACTAAACCTTTTGGGTCCTCCTCTTTTTAACCCGTCCTCCCCTTCCCCCATTACCCCCGTGCTCCTCCCCCTAAACCTGTCCCCCTGCCCTTTTCCCCTTACTCCCGTGCTTCTCCCCCCTAGGGCCTTTCCTCCCCTTTGACACTGTCGACTATTCCCCCCTGCTCAAAAACCTCTCCCCCCCCCGACAAACCGGGCTGGCCCCCTTTCCGGATCTCCTCGAAAACCCCCACGATCCCGGGCTTTTCACTTCCTCCCCATTCTTGCTCCACCCCCCTCCCCCCGGGCCCCTCTCTGTCGGGTCCCCCAAGGGCCCGCCTGGGGCCCCCTACTCTTCTCTAACTACACCCTTGGCCTCGGGGCAGCTATAGCCCCACATGGCCCTTTTATTACCACCCCGTAAACTGATGATACCCAACCCCACCCCTTTTGGCCCAAATTTTCACCCTTTTCCCCTCTCCCGGGTCCCTGACTGTTTTCCTCCATTTTTTCCCCTTCTTCTCAAACACGTCTCCTAAAAAATAAATTGGAGAAAACAGAAAATCACATCTTTTCCCCCGTCCCAAATCTAAACCCCCGCCCCGGGCTCCCTAATTAAAAGTCAACGGCTCTAAAAACTTTCACCGGGCCCACAGGGCCCTGCTATGGGGTAATCCTAGACTCTGCTTTAACTTTTAAAACCCCAAAATCCAAACCCTCACCTCTGTGTACCTCCCCCTGAAAAAAAATCTCTTTGCATCCGCTCATTCCTCGGGGTATGAAACTACCCCAAAAAGCTGGTCCATCCCCCTTTTCAAACCCCCCAAAAATCTGCCAAAATCCTTCTCAGTGGGCCCCCCAGCTCACCCTCGCTACCCCTCCCAAACCATCCATTTAAATCTGCTGCCCGTTTTTTATCCCCTCTCTCCCCGCTACTCCTCGCCCCTCCCCCCGCCAATCCCTTTTTCCCGGGTTCCCATTGCCCAGCGAATTCAAATTTTTAAAAACAAATAAAAACCCTGCTTACAAGGGTCTCCATGACCTCTTCCCCCCCCATACATCCCCCTAATTTCCAAATATCCCCCCCACCACTCTCCGCTTTCCCCCACAGGACCCCTTTTCCTCTGCCCCCCTTATCAGCCCCACAAAAACCTCCTCCCCAAAAAACTTCTCCCCTTTCTTCACCCCCACTCGGAACTCACTGCCCCAACACACATAACTCCCCCCACATTTTTACCCGCTTTTAAAAGCCCAAACCCGAAAAACCCCATCTTTTTCAGGGTTGCCAAAAACCTTTACTAAAAATTTCACTACTTCCTCCCACGACATTTTCTGGCCCCCACCTCCTGTCTCCCTTTTCCCCCCCAAATTTTAGATTGTAAGCCCTCGCGGGGTAGGGGCCTCCTCCCTCTGTCTGTCGGCCAAAATTTTAAAAATCCCTTTTTCACTGTACTCTTTTTTCTTTTTGTTTAAAGTAAATTTAACCCCCCCTCGAAATTTTCATTTCCCTTTAAACAATGGGGCCCTTTTAAAAAAAATAATAAAAAAAAATAAAAATTTAAAATCAAATTTAAAGATAAGATCATTTAAAATGACCGGGAAATAAAAAATTAAAAGTAAAAATGCAAAATAGCTGGAGGGAAAGGAGAGAGAAAGGGGCCAAAAAATCCCCCAAAATTCAAAACATTGTTTTCCAATTTTTCTTGTCAGTGTAAAATATTTTAATTTGGTATGAAATTTAGGAAAAGAAAAAAAAAATTTAAAAATTTTTAAAAAAACTGCAGGAACATTTGTGGGGTTTTGTGAAATTTTTTTCTGAGAAATAGTAAAAACCCCACAATCCTGCATACAGACCTTTACATCTGATCTCCTTAATTTTCCCGGGTGAAAAACGCCTCTCTACACTATTTTTGGGGTGGGGGCCCAAAACGGTTTACCACATGGGAAAAAATCTCTAAAAATGTCAGGGGATAAAGGGAAACGCCTCACCACAACAGGGCTTAAGAATGGTTATCTTTTTACTTCTAGGAAACAGGTGAAATATTTGCTGAAAACCGTTTGCCTGGGAGCAGAATCTTTTCCCCTGGGGCAGCGCTTTGCCTGCTCCATGTCATCAATTACACTCCTCATGTGATGAGGCTGAAAATTTGGGAGCAGGAGCACTGGCCGGACCCAATTCCTCTTGCTCTTTGCATCAAACTAACTGGACCAACTTATTATATATTTTGGGAGTCGGAGTCGGTCCATTTTATGACGACTCCGACTCCTGCAAAATTGGCTCCTCCTCCGACTCAGACTCCACAGCCCTGGTTATGAGCTCTGGTTACTATGGTCTCTGATTGGTTACAATGAGCTCTGGTTACTATGGTCTCCGATTGGTTGCTATGGGCTCTGATTGGTCGCTATGGGCTCTGATTGGTCACTATGATTTCTGATTGGTTGCTATGAGCTCTGATTGGTTGCAATGGGCTCTGATTGTTATGGGATGTGATTGGTCGCTATGGGCTCTGGTTGCTACGGGCTGTGATTGGTTGCTATGGGCTCTAATTGGTTGGTATGCGCTCTGATTGGTTGTTATGAGCTCTGATTGGTTGTTATGGGCTCTGATTGGTCGCTGTGAGCTCTGATTGGTTGCTATAGGCTCTGATTGGTTGCTATGTTCTATGATTGGTTTCTATGGGTTCTTATTGGTTGCTATGGGCTCTGATTGGTCACTATGGATAACAAAGACAGTCTTACAGCTGGACCATTTTCATACATAAGGCCCAATGTCTTTATTTCTGGTGTTCCCCGGGGAATATTTACAAAATTTGTCATTAGATAACACTCTTGGGGTACATTTAAGGCTCCGTCCCCACGGCAAACGGATTATCTGACCGGTATTTGTTTTTGGCCGCAGGGGGGCGGCTTTTGTCTGCTGTCTGCAGAGAAAAGCCTCCCCTTACTAGAATGTTCATATTTCCCCCGAAAACCACCGGGAAAAATGAACACATTCAATCTTTTTCGGACCGCTTGGGGGGTCTAAAAAAAACCCTTTCGGGGAAAATCCCTTTCAGGGGGCCGGGGGGCGGGGTTTTCCCCTTAAAGGGGGAAACCAAACACTTTTTTTTTTTTAAATTTTTACACGGAAGCTGTTTTTAAAAACAAAAAAGTAATTTTATTGAAGTCATTTAAAAAAAATGACCATTTCCCAGTTTTAATGTCAATGTGTGGGTCGAGCCTCCCGACTTCAGGTGAAAATCGCCGCCATGGACTTTCCCGGAAGCCCCAGCAAAGCCCTGCCCGTGTGACGGGTTTACACTCCCATAATCCCGCGGGGACAGACGGGGACAGGGGGGGTGATAAGGGGAGAGGAGGCAATTCACCGGGGAAGCCGGAGGCCCCCCAACCGGGAAACAGGAGGGCCAAATACAAGGGAGCAGGAGGGGCAGGAAAAAAAGGGAGCAGAGGGCAGAAACTGGGAGCAGGAAAGGGAGGGAAAAAGGGAGCAAAGAGGCAGATACAAGGGGGGCAGAGAGGAGTTTTTCGGGAGGGAAGGGAGATACACGGGGGCAGAGGGGGCAGATCCACGGGAAACAGAGGGCAGATACAGGGGAGCAGAGAGGCAGATACAGGGGAGCAGAGAGGCGAAAAGGGGGGCAGAGGGGCAGAAAACCCCGGGAGCAGAGGGGGGGATACAGGGGGGCAGAGAGGCAGATACAGGGGAGCAGAGAGGCAGATACAGGGGGGCGAGAGGGGAGATACAGGGAGCAGAGAGGCAAGATACACGGGAGCAGAGGGCAAAAAACCGGGAGCAGAGAGGGGAGATACACGGGAGCAGAGAGGGGGAGAAAACACGGGGAAACGAGGGGGGAGGGTACAGGGAGAGAAAGGGCAGATACACGGGGCAGAGGGGCAGATACCGGGAAACAAGAGGCAGGGAAAAACGGGAGCAGAGGGCAGGAAAACAAAGGGGGCCCAAAAGGGGGAGATACGGGGGGAAAAGGGCAGATACCGGGAGCAAGAGGCAGTACAGGGACAGGGGAGGGGAAATACACGGGGGCAGAGAGGCAGATACACAGGGGCATGGGGACAATAAAGGGAGGGAGAAAAGGCAGAAAAACAGGGAGCCAAAAGGGCAGATACAGGGGAGCAGAGAGGCAGATACAGGGGAGCAGAGAGGCAGATACAGGGGAGCAGAGAGGCAGATACAGGGGAGCAGAGGGGCAGGTTTCACGGGGGAATAAAAAAAGGGGAGAGAGGGGAGGGTACAAGGGAGGGAGGGGAGGCAATACCCGGGGAAAAGGGGCAGATACACGGGAAACAGAGGGGGGAGATAAAAACGGGAAGGGAGAGAGGCAGAAACACGGGAGCAGAGAGGCAGATACAGGGGAGCAGAGGGGCAAAACAAGGGAGCAGGGGAGGCAGATAAGGGGGGCGGGGAGAGGGAAACAACGGGAAACAAAAGAGGCCCGAAACGGGGAGAGAGAGGCAGTACAGGAGCAGAGAGGAAAAATACAACAGGAGCAGAGAGGGGATACAGGGAGCAGAGGGGGAGTACAGGGGGGCAAGGGGCAGATCCAAAGGGGAAGGAGGGCAGATACAGGAAGCAGGGGCAGATACACGGGAAACAGAGTGGAGATACAGGGAACAAGGGGAAAATACAGGGGGCAGAGGGGCAGATACAAGGGGGCAAAAGGCGATACACGGGGAAGAAAAGGGGGATACAGGGGGGCAGAGGGCAGATTTCAAGGGGAGCAAGGGCAGAAAACAGGGGGGCAGAAAAGGGGCAGATACACGGGGGCAGAGAGGCAGATAAACGGGAGCAGAGAGGCAGATACAAGGGAGCAGAGGGGCAGATAAAGGGAAACAGGGGCAGATACAGGGGGCAGAGGGGCAGTACACGGAGCAGAGGGGCTATACAAAGGGGGGGGAGAGGCAGATACACGGGAGCAAGGGGCAATAAAAGGGAGCAAAGGGGGAGAACACGGGACAAAAGAGGGGAGATTCAGGGGGGATAGGGGCAGATACACGGAGGGAGAGGGGGGAGATACAAGGGAGGGGGAGGGGGCAGGGTACAGGGAGCAAGGGGGCAAGGGGGATACAAAGGGGGCAAGGGGGGGCAGATACACGGGAGCAGAGGGGGCAGATACACGGGAGCAGGGGAGGCAGATACAGGGAGAGGAAAGGGGGATACACGGGGGGCAGAGAGGCAGATACACGGGGGCAGGGGCAGGGTACACGGGAGCAGAGGGGCAAAATAAAACCCGGGAGGGAGAGGGGCAGGTACCCCGGGAGCAAGGGGGATACCGGGGAAGGGAGAGGGGCCAGAAAAACACGGGAGCAGGGGGCAGAAAAAACGGGAGCAGAGGGGGAGAAAACGGGGGCAGAGGGGCAAATTTCCAAAGGGGCAGAGAGGAGGGTACCGGGGGGGCGAGGGGCAGTAACGGGGGCAGAAAGGGGGAGATACACGGGGAAACAAAAAGGGGGCAGATACAACCGGGAAACAAGGGGCAGATACACGGGAGAAAAGGGGCAGAACAGGGGGCAGGGGCCCGATACCCCGGGGGGCAGAGGGGGCAAGGGGTACCGGGGGGCAGAAAAGGGGGGAAAATACACGGGGAGGAAAAGGGCCCGATTTCACGGGAGCAAGGGCAGATACACGGGAGCAAAAAAGGGCAGATACCGGGAAAACAGAGGGGCCCGATACAGGGGGGCAGAGGGCAGATACCGGGGGCAGGGGGCAGAAAACAGGGAGCAGAGGGGGGCAATACACGGGAGCAAAAGGCAGGGTACACGGGGGCAGAGGGGGCAGAAAAACGGGAAACCCGAAGGGCAGAAAAATTTAAAAGGGGGCAGAGGGGGGGAGATACACGGGGGCAGAGGGCAGATACAAAGGGGCAGGGGGCAGATACACGGGAAACAAAAGGGCAGAAACACGGGAGGGAAGAGGGGAGATACACGGGGGCAAAAAGGCAGAATACAAAGGGGGCAGGGGGGGGCAGATACAACGGGGGGCAGAAGGGGAAAAATACACGGGAGCAGAGGGGCAGATACACGGGGAGCAGAGGGGCAGATACAGGGGCAGAGAGGGGATAACGGGAGAAAAGGGGCAAAATACAAGGGAGCAAGAGGGGGAGATTCACGGGAGGCAGAGGAAGGGGAGTTTCACGGGGCAGAGAGGCAGATACACGGGAGCAAAAAAAAGGGGGGAGATAAAAACCAAAGGGAGCAGAGGGGCAGATACAGGGAGCAGAGGGGCAGATACAAGGGAGCAGAGGGGCAATCCCCGGACAAGAGGCAGATTCAGGGGAGCAGAGGGGCAATACAAGGGGGCAGAGGGGGCAGATAAAAACGGGAGCAGGAAACAGAAAAGGGGGGGAAGGGGGGAAGATACAGGAGGGAGAGGGGCAGATTTTTCGGGGGCAGAGGGGCAGATAACGGGACCCGGGGGCAGATAAAACGGGAGCAGGGGGGGGGCAGATCACGGGAAACAGAAAAGGGAGATTCACGGGAGCAGGGGGCAGATACAGGGGAGAGAAAAAGGCCCGATACAGGGGGGCAGAGGGGCAATATTTCCGGGGGGCAGAGGGGCAGATACAGGGAAACAAGGGGGGCCCCGATTTCACGGGGGCAGAGGGGGGAGATACCCCGGGGGAGCAAGAGGCAGATTTTCACGGGGGAGAAGGGGGAGATACAAGGGGAGAAGCAGAAAGGCAGGAGGATAAGGGAGCAAGGGGCAGATACCGGGGCAGAGGGGCAGTTTCAGGGGGGCAGAGGGGCAGATAACCCCGGGGGCAGAGGGGCAAAATACAAAGGGGAGCAAAAAGGCAAAAAATACACGGGAGCAGGGGGGCAGATACAAGGAGCAGAGAGCAGATCCCCCCGGGGGCAGGGGGCAGATTTCACGGGGGCAGAGGGGGAGATACAGGGGGGGGAGGGGGGGCAGATAAAGGGGGGCAAGGGGCAGAAAATGGGGCAGAGGGGCAGATACAGGGAGCAGAGGGGCAGATACAGGGAGCAGAGGGGCAGATACACGGGAAAAAGTAGGAAGATTTCAGGGAGCAAGGGGCAGATACACGGAGCAAAGGGGGGGATACAGGGGAAACAGAGGGGCAGAACACGGGGGACGAGGGGCAGGGTACAGGGAAACAGAGGGGGAGAAAACACGGGACAAAAAGAGGCAGATACAAGGGGGGCAGAGGGGGGAGAAAACAAGGGGGCAGAGGGGGGAGATAAAAAAAGGGGGGGAGCAGAGGGCAATATACGGGAGCAGAGGGGCAGATACAGGGGAGCAGAGGGGCAGATACACGGGAGGATTTTGGGGGGAGATACCAGGAGAAGGGGGAGATACACGGGAAGGGAGGCGTTAAGGGCAGGGGGAAATCCCTTTTCAGCTCAGGCTTCTCTTTCTCACCCCTTATGGGAAAACAAAGAGCTTTCCCCAGGGGGCCCGGGGAGATAAAAAAACTGGCTGTTTTTACCCCGCTGGTCTGCAGGAAATCCCTCCCAAAATCTCAATTCCCCCCGTACAATTTTCAAAAACCTGCCAACCCCCCGGTAATCCCCCCCCACACACACACCAAAAGCTTTTCACTGAAGGGGTTTTTGGGTGCTTGAACAGGTTAAAAAATGTGTTGTTACAGAAGAAAAAATTTAAAAGGGAAAACCGTGTTTAAAAGGTTTTTTAAAATGTGTTTGTTAAGTGTTTAATATAGAAAAAGACTTTTTTGTGTGATAGTTATGTAGGGTTTTGGGATTTTTTTTAGGTTGTAGATTTTAAAAGAAAATTTTTGGGGCCATTTGATAGGTAGATGTGTATAATTTTTAATGGTTTTAAAAATCCTGCATTTCAAAAGTTGCCCTTTTTTTTTGGTTTTTTATTTTAAAAATTGGGTTTTTTATTTTACATTTTTATATAAAATATATATATTATATATTTGTATGTGTTTTTTATTCATTTCAAAGGGGGCCATACCCTACACATTTTTCATGTAAAACCAAACTACTGGGATATATATAAAACCCCCACAAAACAAACCCCCAACCAAAAAACACGTTTTTTTAATCCCATAACTGCACCCCTATACAAAATAAAAATTCCCACATAATAAAAAAAACACATACAAGTCTATATAATTTACAAAAGGACTTTGGGCTATTCTTTAAGGATCCGGGTGGTTTTAAGGTATGTAATTTTCGGGCCCCTTTAAAACAATTTGGATCCCCTTTAGGCCAGGGCCCCGATTCTTCCCATTTTCCCCCAACTTTCCCTCCATCCATCCCCTTCAGGACCGTTCCCCGGAAATTCCCTCCCATCCTCCCTTTCCATCCATTCCCTTTTCCCTCCATCCCCATCCCCTTTTAGGACGTTCCCGGGTTCATTCCATTTTTTTCCATCCCTTTTTCCCTCCATACCCCCCTTCAGGACA
This sequence comes from Phyllomedusa bahiana, assembly GCA_025379985.1. Taxonomy (NCBI): domain Eukaryota; kingdom Metazoa; phylum Chordata; class Amphibia; order Anura; family Hylidae; genus Phyllomedusa; species Phyllomedusa bahiana. Next base: position 23,593 of record JAODAL010055668.1, read on the forward strand.
ATTTCCCGGGTTCATTCCATCCTTCCATTCCATCCATCCATCCTTCCCTCCTTCCATCCCTCCCCTTCAGGGACAGTCCCGGGTTATTCCATCCTTCCCCTTTCCTTCCCCAAAACCTTTCCCTCCCCTTCAGGACAGTCCCCGGGTTCCCTTCCATCCTCCTTTTTCCCTCCATCCCTTCCCCCTTTCCCATCCAAAACCATCCTTTT
>JAODAL010055669.1:0-23801 GCA_025379985.1 Phyllomedusa bahiana
GATTACTGTAACCCCTAAAGACGGAGAGCTGCTGAGAGAACCACTGATATTTTTTGTGAAACTCGGGGGGCCCGGGAAGGGACATTTTTGAATGGAAATGAAGGAGACCTGACTTGGTCTGTATGGCTACTCTTAAGTATTTCTTGTGACTTTCCAGGATGGGAATATGGAGATATGCATCGGTGAGATCTACTGATGCCATAAAACTGCCGTCTGCAGAATAGATAGGACCGATCGAATTGTCTCCATCTTGAATCTTTTCTTTATGAGAAATTGTTGAGAAAAGTTAGATCTGTTACAAGACGAAATTTGTTCCCTTGATTTTGGGACATGAAATATCCTGGAATATACTCCCTGGAATTGCTGATGAGAAAGAACTTTCTCTAATGCACCTTTCTGAATGAATTCTTGGACGAGGTGAAGGAGAATGGGATTTGAATGGTTTATCATGAACCTGTCTGGAGGAAGCTTCCGGAATTCTATAGAGTAGCCCTTCCGAATTGTGGAGGATACCCAGTGTCTGAGAAGTCTGAGACCAAGTGGAATAGCAAAGACCCAGCCTCCCTCCAACCTGAGGTCCTTGTGTTTCTGGCGTCAAAGGTCCCTTGATTTCTGGTCACCCAGCTTCTTCCTGTACGAGGCTGGCGGGGCTTAAACCTTCTTTGTCTTTCGGGAAGCCTGGTATTCTTTTTAAACCTTGGTGACCTCCTTGGATAGAACCGAAAGGATCTAGGGTTAGATTTCCTCTTTGTCTGTGGAAAGACATGCCCTTTACCTTCACTGAAGGATTCCAGTATTTCAGCAAGTTGAGATCCAGACTGTTTGGTTGGAAAGGAAGATAGCAGAAATGTTTTTTTGGATGGAATGTCTCCAGACCATTGTTTAATCCAAAAGGCTCTCCTTGCCGCAGTTGATGTTGCAAGAGACCTAGAAGAAAATTTGTATGACATCTAAGGGAGAATCGCACAAAAATTCCGCTGCATCCTTTATTAATGGCATGTTCTCCAGGATCTCTTCCCTTGAGACCCCATCTTGCAGATCTTGGGTTAACTGGCTGAGCCAAATACGTAAGGACCTGGCTACAGGTATGGATGCCAAAGCTATTTTACATGCTGCTGCAGAGGAAGCATAAGACCTTTTAATAAAGCTCTCTGCTTTCCTGACCATGGGGTCTAACAACATAGAGGAATCCTCAGAAGGAAATACTGATTTTTTGGAGAGCTTTGCTACTGCTAAATCCACTTTAGGTACTGTTTCCCATTCAGCAGTATACTGGGGATCCACATTGTATGTGCTCCTGAATCTAGCTCCTGGGTCCAGCCGTTTCCTGAGAGAGAAAAAAATACTGGTGTGCGGTGCTTCCAGCCAGGCTTTATAGGGCAACACCTAAGTGATTAATTAGTTCAATTACTGCTTGTTAACCTGTCTCTCCTAGTTGTACCTAGGGGGAAGTAATCCCAATGGTGTGCTGCCGTAGGACGATCAGGAAATATGTATATATGTATGTATATATGTATGTATATATATATATATATATAATTATTTTTTCACATATATATGTATATATATATAATTATTTTTTCATATATTACATAGTACAGTTGAAAGAAGACATGTGTCCATCAAGTTCAACCAAGGGTGGGGAAAATGTTGCCTTTCCATCTGGTGGACACAGATGGGTTCCGCCACATTATGGCCCTTGCCTGCCCCCAATACCAGATGCCGAGCAGGCATTTATTTTCCCGGAAAGCCGTCCCGGCCCTGGCAAGCCACGTGTCATCTAAAATCTCCAGCGCGTTGTCTGCATCTGTGTCTGGCAAAGTCCATCTCAGCACCGATATATGGACTAGTAAGCACGGCCAAGGCCGCTATATCTCTGTGACAGCTTACTGGGTGAGCTGGATGGATGTCTTTGGTGATGACGGTGGCTCTCAGGCTCGGCGCATGCTCTTCAAAGCTGCAGTGATGGTGCAAGGTTCTTTCCCGCAAGGTCCACGGTTAGCATCACGAGCCCAGAGAAACCAGGCCGTGTTGAAATTGATATGTCTTGGAGACCGTCAACACACCGGTCAAAAGCTGTGGACGTCTCTGCGCAACGAGACCGAGTGGTGGCTCGGTGACAAGAACCTTGTGCCAGGCAAGGTGGTGTGCGATAATGGGCGAAATCTCCTGGCCACCCTTAAGATAAGTATGCTGGAGCACATCCCTTGCCTGGCACATGTCATGAACCTCATCATCCAGAAAATTCTAAAGCGCTACCCGGGTCTCGACTTCCTGCTGAGGAAGTCACATGGTCTGAGTTCACACTTCCGCCGTTCGCACCCTGCTTCGTCCCGGCTGGCTGCGTTACAGCGTCAGCTTGGCCTCCCCGTCAACCATCTCATGGTTGACGTGGTAACACGCTGGAATTCCACCCTCCACATGCTCCAGCGATTGTGACAGCAGCGCAATGCCATTATGCAGCACGAAGTGACGCATGGCCTGACAAGCAGAGGTGCGGACCTCGGGGTGTTGAGCCATCGAGAGTGGAGGCAGGTGAAAGAGCTCTGCACCATCCTTGCCAGTTTTGAAGAAGCCACCAAAATGGTCAACACGGACAATGCTCTTGTCAGCATGAACATTGTGGTGATCTTAGTTCTGGAACAAGTGTTGGACACTCTGAAACAGCAGGTCCCACCAGCGACGGAGGAGGAGGTAGACACAGAGCCTTACTCTCCATCGGATCCAGAAGGCCCGACAGTTTCACAACTTTATCGGTCTTCATTAGGCGGTGGTTCGGTGTCAAGGGCTGGTGCAAGACGGCACATCATCTGAGGCAAGTCAGGGCTGTATTGAAGCTGAGGTGGAGGAAGCGGAGGAGGAGGATGAGGTATTCCTGGACACTGACGTTACCAATGTCCCTGCCTTGGAAAGAGGTTGACATGGATTTGAGGCGGAGGAGGAAGATGAGGAAGATCAGTTTGCTAGTGCCCCTCAACCCAGAGGCTTTGGAAATCAAGGCTCTCTCACATGAGTGCTTGGATGCTCCATTTCCTCCAACATGATCCTCGCATTAAGGCAATCAAAATGAACAGCAGTTACGGGGTGGCCACCCTCTGCGATCCCCGGTACAAAGAGAAACTCAGCACTTTCCTTCCACCCACCCAAATTGAGAGTAAAATGCAGGAATTGGAGACCGTGCTGATTGATCAACTGGAGACATCTGTTGCGTCTGCTTCACGTTCTTCAAATGTCACGGTGGAACAACGTCAGCAACGTGACAGCAGTAGAGTGCCAAGTAGCTGTAGTGGCAGCAACAGCAGGCATTGTGGCAGAAGCCTAATGGGTGACCTCTGGCAATTCATATTTACCAACTCACCAACGCATGTAATGCAGGGAACACATACGACACACAGAGACCGGCTTAAGATCATGGTGCATGATTATCTGCGTCTCAACACCGATGTTTTTGGATATGTTCTGGACCCAATTGACTTCTGGAAATCCAAAATGGATGATTGGCCCGAGCTAGCTCGCCACACCATAAAGGTGTTGTCCTGCCCAGCAGCCAGCGTCATATCTGAGCAGACCTTCAGCACAGTTGGAGAAGTCATTACAGACAAATGCATCCGGCTTTCCACAGATAATGTGGATCATTTGACTTTCATCAAGATGAATCATGCGTGGATCTCTGATGTTGTGGCCCCAAGTGCTGAGGTCACCGATTAGTTGCTGATCTTCTTCACATTCCTCTTCCAAAAGAAATGGTTCTCTTGAAAATAATTTTTTAAAATGATCATTTCTTACTGCAATTTTTATTCTGAGTGCCCAAAAGGTCATTCTGCTGGTTTTGTGGTTAGAAGACTGTAAAAGACACTAATTGTACACGGTTTCTTTAAAAAAAAAAAAAAATTCTATTTACTCACTTCTTCATGAAAATTGTAAGCACTGTAAATGGTTTTAGGGTCATGGTGCTGTGAGATACAGCTATAATCAAGGTCCTTTGAAACAGAAATGTGGGTTCTACGTGGCATTTCTACCTAACAATTTTTAACAGTGGCTGAGATGACATTTTTATAAGTTTTTTGGGTCATGTTGCTGTGAAATACATCTATACTACAGGTGCTATTATAAAAAAATGTGGTTTCTAGCAGACATTTATTCTTCACAATTTTCAACAGTGGCCGAAGGGTCATGTTTTGAATTTTTGGGGGCATGGTGCTGTGAAATACAGGTATACTACAGGTCCTATTGTAAAAATTGGGGTTTCTAACAGACATACTACTTTCTTCCGGCCCTTTTTAATCTGTGGGTCAGACAGGTTTAAGTGTCATGCTGCGGTTCAGGACAGGCATAGTCAATGTCCAGTTCAACTAAAATGGTGGTTCAAAGACTACTTTCTTCCACCACTTTTTAATCTGTGGGTCATGCAGATTTAAGGGTCATGCTGCGGTACAGGAAAGGTATAGTCTCCAAGACATATCAATTTCAACATGGCCAGTTTAACTAAAATGGTGGTTCAAAGACTTCTTTCTTCTGGCACTTTTTTAATCTGTGGATCATGCAGGTTTGAGGGTCATGCTGCGGTACAAGATATGGATAGTCAATGTCCACTTCCCTAAAATACTGGTTCAAATAATACTTTCTTCTCGCACTTTTTATTCTGACGGTCCATAAGAGCATCTGTGTGGATTTTGGGGTCATGCTGCATTAAAGGACAAGGATAATCAATGTCCATTTCACTAAAATAGTGGTTCAAATACTTGTTTCTTTCGGCACTTTTTTATTCTGAGGGTCCATCAAGGACATCTTTGCTGGTTTTGGGGTCATGCCGCTGTAAAAGAAACCAATAGTAAAGGTCTTAATGAAAAAAGCGTATTTGCCATGCTTCAAGGCCATCAAAATGAATAGCTGTTACTGGGTGTCCACCCTCCTTGATCCACGTTCCAAATCAAAAGTGAGCAATTTCGTTCCACCCTCGCAAATTGACAGTAGAATGCAGGAATTTGAAACAGGGCTCGTTGACCAACTGGATCCCCTAGGGCCCTGCCGGCTGAACCTCCGCGTTTCCGGTTGGGACGTTCTTTCTGCCACCACATATGTGACAAGATGTTGGTGCCTGGTACAAAAAGTGATAGGGGTCTCCTGCCAGTTGCCGTGTGCCATTTCCAATACCGGTGTCTTGTTTTGTGTTAAAGGGGCCCCTTTGCAGCTGCTACCACTGTACCTGCTGTGGCTACGCCATCCTCATGTTTTCGCTTAGCCATTGAACATAATTAATTATTTTAGCCTATGAATTTTTTTCTGTGACTTTTATAACCTAATTGTCTTGCCTAAGATGTAGCACGTATCCAAGTTCCTGCTTTGGATGTTAATTTCAGCTTTTCCTCACCTGTTTGGGTGTAAGAATTAAGCTGTTGTTCCTCTCCCATAGACTTTAATGGTCATTAGCGATAATCTGTTATCGACATGATAATTACCGATATCGGCTATCAACTCGATAATGATTGTTGACACAATCGCTCATCTCTAATTGTCACCCTTTTTTTTCTATCACTGAGGAGCCCAATCTCTTTTATCAAGCATGCTCATTACTTACAACTTTTTGTGCTATTAAAAGTAAAAAATCTAGATATATTACATCCAATGCTTCACCCCGATACAGTCTAGAACTAACTTCCTCATAGAAGCTGATGAGATTAGTTTGACAGGACTGATCCTTCATAAACCCATGCAGGAACAGCGTTATACATTTATTTTCATTGAGATAGTTCAGAATAGCATCTCTTAGAAAACCCTCAAACATTTTACCCACAACAGAGGTTAAACTTACCGGCCTATAGTTTCCAGGATCACTTTTTGACCCCTTTTTGAATACTGGCACCACATTTGCTATGCGCCAGTCCTTTGGGACTGTTATTAGACAGTCCATAAATATTCTGAATAGGGGCCTATCGATGACATTACTTAACTTCCTTAGGACACGTGGGTGTATGCCATCAGGAACTGGGGATTTGTCTATTTTAATCTTCTTAAAACGGAGCTGCACTTCTTCCTGGGTTAGACAGGAAACATTTAAGTTGGAGTTTACTTAAAGTTGGAGAGGTCTGTAACTTTTATCATATGTGCACTTTAACTATGAGAGACAGAATCTAAAAAAATCCAACCGACCATCCTACCAAACCATCCTACCAACCAGCACAAATTCTTGCTCTCATGGGCTTCAGTTCAGTTTACTTTAAGAAACCCTCCAACTCCGCCCTTATTACCTGTATTAATTGCATCTGTTTTAACTTATTAACTGCATAAAACAGGGGTCACCAACCGCTGGGGCGCAGACCGGGACCAGGCCAGTACGCATCCTCTGTCGGACCACGGTCCCGGCTACACATGATGCTGACCGTCCATTGACTTTAGTCCAGGCGGTCGGCATCTACTCTGCATGGCCATTGTAATACAGCCATGCAGAGTTAGCAGCTGCACACGTAGCGTGCAGCTGCTTCGCCAGTGAGCAAGCAGGGGCGGTAAATTACCGTCCCTACTTTCCCTATCTGCGATGCAGGGAGTGTGATTCAGAGGTGTCATCACACCCACTGCGCTGCTGGGACTTGCTGGATGCTGGCTCCTGGAGGGAGCAGCTCTGCAGGGGATCGGGAAAGGTGAGTAAGTAACTTTTTTTTTTTTTTGCTACAGGGGGCATATCTACCTCTAATGGCTACAGGGGACATATCTATCTATAATGGCTACAGGGGGGCATATCTACCTATAATGGCTACAGGGGGCACATCTACCTATAATGGCTACAGGGGACATATCTACCTATAATGGCTACAGAGGGCATATCTACCTATAATGCCTATGGGGCACATCTACCTATAATGGCTACAGGGGGCACATCTACCTATAATGGCTACAGGGGGCATATCTACCTATAATGGCTACAGGGGGCATATCTACATATAATGGCTACAGGGGGTATATCTACCTATTATGACTATAATGGCTACAGGGGGCATATCTACCTATAATGGCTACAGGGGGCATATTTACCTATAATGACAGAGCTGATTACATTTGTATATTACATATGTATAATGCTGACCCACAGAGCTGAGCAATATAACTGCAGACTGATTGTCAGCTCTGTGGGTTAACTTTATTAATATAATACTGACCCACAGAGCTTACAAACAGTCTGCAGCTCTAAAATACTGGTTACCCCATACTATACTCCTAAATGACACAGTATACAGTTTGTGTTTTTTTTTTTGTGTGAATCTAAACATTCAACCCCCTCCATAACCCCACCCATAATAACCACACCCCAATAACCCCACCCCCACTAGGGCATGTAAAAATTGTCTTGCATAAAACCGGTCCCTGGTGGAAAAAAGGTTGGGGACCGCTGGTATAAAAGACACCTGTCCACATATACAATCAATTACACTCCAACCTCTCCACCATGACCAAGATTAAAACGCTGTCTAAAGACACCAGGGACAAAATTATAGACCTGCACAAGGCTTTGATGGGCTACAGGACAATAAGCATGCAGTTTGGTGAGATGGCAAAAACTGTTGGTGCAATTATTAGAAAATGGAAGACACACAAGATGACTGTCAGTGTTTCTCGGTCTGGGCTCCATGCAAGATCTCGTGTCTTCGGGTATGGAATCATCCCAGAACTACACAAGAGAACCTAGTCAATGACCTGAAAAGAGCTGGGACCACAGTCTCAAAGATTACTTTAGAAACACACTACATCGTTATGGATGTCAGGAATTGAACTCTCAGACTCATGCTTCCCAGGCGACGGCTCTTCTCACTGAGCTACTTGCTCTTCTGGACAGCTCCTCTGCTGAACTTTACCTAGTTCCCTGTTCCCTTTAGTTTCAGTCCTTGATCCCCTGTTTGCTCCACCCATGTCTAAATTGGACTTCCTATTTAAGACCAGCCTTGCACTTCCTCCTTGAGAGATTATTGTGCTCTGCCAGTAATCTAGCCATGTCTGCTGTTGCTGTTGTGTTCTGACTCTATTGTGCATCGACCTTTTGGCTTCCTTCCTGACTACGATTCCTGCCTGCTCCCTAAACTGACGCTGCCCGGATTGTGCACCGACCTTTGGCTTCCTTCCTGACTACGATTCCTGCCTGCTCCTCAAGTACTTAAACCGCCCGCACGTGTACCGACTTCTGGCTCTGCTGACCACGCTTCTACAAGTAGGTAACCTTAGTAGTTGCAACCTAAGACTCCAAAACCAGCTCTTGATCGTTACAATGGATTAAAATCCTGTAGTCCCCTTGCTCAAGCCAGCACATGCCCAGGCCCATTTGAATTCAGCCAATGACCATCTGGATGGATCCATAGGAGCTGGGAGACGGTCATGTGGTCCTATGACACCAAAATAGAACTTGCCGTGTTTGGAGGAAGAAGGATAAGTGCAACCCCAAGTACATAGTCCCAAGCATGAAGCATGGGGATGGAAACATACTTTGGGGGTGCATTTCTGCAAGTGGGACAGGATGACTGCACTGTATTGAAGGGAGGATGAATGGGGCCATGTATTGCATTGTATTTTCCCAAAGACCTCCTTGCCTCAGTAAGAAATGGGTCGTGGATGGGTCTTTCAACAGGACAATGACCCGAGACACACAGTCAGGGTAACTAAGGAGTGGCTCCATAAGAAGCATTCCATGGTCCTGAAGTGGCAGAGCCAGTCCCTAGACCTGAACCCAATTGAAAATCTTTGGAGGGACCTGAAACTCAATGTAGCCCAGTGACAGCCCTAAAACCTGAAAGATCTGGAGAAGATCTGTATGGAAGAGAGGGCCAAAATTCCTGCTGCAGTGTGTGAAAATTTGGTCAAGAACTGCAGTAAACGTCTGACCTATGTAATTTCAAACAAAGGTTACTGTACTAAATGTTCTGTTTTTCTATTATATCAAATACTTTTTTTTAATTTAATAAAAAGCAAATTAATTATTAAAAAAAACATACAATGTGATTTTCTGGATTTTTTTCTAGATTCTTTAACAGTTGAAACACACCTACAATAAAAATTATAAACCTCTCCATTCTTTGTAGGTGGAAAAACTTACAATATTCCCAGTGTAGCAAGTAACTATTTTCCCTACTGTATCTAGGTAAATATATATATATGCAAATGTCTAAAGTTTAATATTTGAAGTAGATGGTCGAAATTAGCTCTTCTGTTTGCCAATATATTGTTATCAAGGAATAGTCAACATAAGATGTTTTTCTGAGTAGATTACTTATCTATGCTTTGCTCATTATGTATGAACTTGTCTTTTTGTATGTAACCTATATAAAGTGTTATACGCTGACAATAAACTAGATTCATTCTATTGATAGATATATCACCTGTGTCTGTATGTTTGAAACTCCAAGCCGCTCAATCTCTACCACTTTCCTAATTTAGCAACTTAATCACACCTGAAGTTTCAAACTGCGACAACAGTTACAGTATTTTAAGAACCATAACTTTGATTTTTCTCCTAATAAAGCTGCATGAGGACTTTTTAATTGCAGGGAAATTGATGTTTTCATTGGTACCATGTTGAGATGGATAAGAGCTTTTGATCACTTTTAGTGCCCCTTTGTACTACCAATAAATTTCCTTTGGAGGGGGAAACACTGCAAAGGATATCACCACCCAGTCGGACGGGACATAGTTGGGTAAGTTTTCTAGCCAATAATCCAATTCAATACCATTTAAAAAAAATCAGCAGTTTTGATCCTAATTAGCCCTTACTGCCCAGACACTTAACAAAAGGGTTAAATCAATTGTTTTCAGGAATATGAATAATCCATCATATTGTGAATTTTTTTTCATAAATAACAGAGCAGATGATTACTTTATCAATGTAACATTTTGGAATTTGCAAATCTCAAGAATGCTAATGATCCATGAAGAGTGGGGTTTTGATTCGAAGAGAAATAACAACTAAGAAGTCTCAAATGCAGAATTCTGTGCACTGACCTTACAACATGTCAGTGTTTTCCTGTTTGCAGACTGACAAGTACATTATCTAGTTGTCATTACTGCTGCTACGTCTTTGAAATGCCGGCACAATTCACAAATGAAACTATAATCCTGCACACTACTTCCCATGCTGCCGTGCTTTACCCTCCTGGGAAATGAACTTGCCTTGTACTAAACTTATTGTCTGAAGTTAGTTAAATTGTCTTAAATATAAATATATATATATATAACAGCAGGTCCCGATATGGGAAAGCTTGTATCCGGCGCACTTCGTAAAGATATCAATCCCCCGCGGGTAGTAAAATAGACGTAGCCTTTAAGGCTAGCATTTGAGTCTTTTTTGGACAAGTGATCCTGGCAGCCGTGGTAAAGGCGACGGCCACAACAGCCCTGCAAGCTTTAAAGAGAGTTGTGCCTTTTACATTGCACAACCTCCAAAGGTGAGCACACCTTTACGTTGTTTTACTGCATATTAACATATACGCTTTACACTATTGTGCGCCCCCTCCTTTTTTCTCTTTTTTTCTCTTTTTCTTTATAAATATATATATATATATTATAATTTGAAATTAGCACTTAAAGTAAGTTCCAGTTCACATCTGTGTTAGAGGATTCGTTTGGAGTCTCCGGTAGAGATTTTGTCACGGATTATGGAAAACATAGAACATATCGCAGCATTCAGTGCTGTTTTATGACAGCCACCAGGACAATAAACAAATGGACTCAATTGTAGTCAGTGGGGGTCCGTCGGGTGCCATTGGTGTCTGTCATTTAATGGAACTGAAGAGGATACAATACACACAACCCCCCTGCATGTCCTCTCACTGCTTCTCCTCCTTGCCTGCCAATACACACATCCCTGCCCCTCCTCTTAACTGCCTTTCCTTTGCATGTGCACGACCTGGGCAGGACAGAATGCTTCCCTGACCAGTAAACAAACCCCTTTGCTACGCACATGTAAACCAGCCCGTTCTCTAAAACCGTAGCACTTTGCTAATAGTAACCAAGGACGTACATCCTTAGATTTTTGGTCCCCACATTTTCAACTATGATCTTCATAGTGAGACAACCCCTTTAACGTATTCTTCCTAGGTCTGATGGAAACCTGGCTAACATCCTCTGACACAGTCTCCCTGCTGCACTCTCTTTGGATGGCCTTCAATTTACCCATGCTCCCCCTCACGGTAACAAGCATGGCGGGGGTGTTGGCCTTCTACTATCAGAAAACTGTTCCTTTGTGCCCACTACACCTCTATCTTTCATCATACCCCCTCCTTTGAGGTGCTCTCTGTCTGCATCTACTCCCATTCTCCAAGTGGCCATCATCTACTGACTGTCAGGCCCTGAGACCTCCTTCCTTGACCACTTTTCCTCCTAGTTTCTCTGCTATTTTTCCACTGACATCCCAGTATCATAATGGGAGACTTCAACATCCCTGTTAACACATCTCGTTCAGCTGCCAACAGAGTCTAATCCAGGGGTGTCAAACTGGCGGCCCTCCAGCTGTTGGGAAACTACAACTCCCATCATGCCCACTGTTATAGATTATACAAATGCATGATGGGAGTTGTAGTTTCCCAACATCTGGAGGGCCGCCAGTTTGACACCCGTGGTCTAATCGCTCTCTTCTTCATTGAACCTCTTTCAATGGACCTCTGGAACCATTCACAAAGAGGGACACACACTGGACCTCATCTTCACATGCCTTTTTCACTTAAATAACATCCTAAAGTCTCCTCTCCTCATATCTGACCACAGTCTGCTAATCTTCATCACTAGAGATGAGTAAATTTCTCAAAAATTCGATTTGGCCGATTTGCCGAATTTTCACAAACATTTGGTTAGTTTACAATTAATTTGTAATGAATCACGTTAAAAATCTGCTATTTCCTCACTGCAGAGAGCCTGTAGGGTGTTGTAGAACATTGTGCCATGCTGAAATATGCATAGGGAGCGTGGTTTGGTATTGAAACAATGCTGTGATTTAGTATGACATGCAGATGACAGGCCCTGCTCTTAGAATCGCTTCATACTTCACTCATCTGGGTAGTTATGGGGTCAAAACTGACCAAATAACTGGGGTGGAAACACTGAACTTCTTCTACACCATCATCAGATGATTCCACAGATTATAACAGAACCTGTTCTGTTAACCCCTTAACGACCCTGGACGTATGAGTACGTCTCAGGGTCGTTAAGGGGCTTTGCGGCGGGATCGCTCCGTGACTCCGCTGGGTGTTAGCAGCTGATCGCAGCTAACACCTGGCAGTTACAGCGCGGGAGGGCGGCGCCGCCTGCCCATGCTGTTTAACTCTTTAGATGCTGCAGCAAAGATGGCCGTGGCATCTAAATGAATGAAAAACGGTGCCGTGCACCATTCTTCAAAGCAATCGGAGTCCCTGCAGCGTAACTGTGGGGATCCGATGCATGGACATGGCAGCGGGGAGCCTTGTGAAGGCTCCCATTGCTGCCATGTTCCCGTTTGCCCCACTTCCGGCCCCAGGCAGGAAGTGGGAAAACTACCATCTTGGTACAGCCTAATGCATTGTCTATGCAATGCATTAGGCTGTATTAATGATCGTGCCCCCCTAGTGGTGAAGCGCCCTAGAGGGACTCAATGTTAAAGTAAAAAAATAAAATAAAAAGTTTTAAAGTACAAAAACAGTATTAAAAGTTAAAATCACCCCTTTTTCCCCATTTACAAATAAAAACAATAAAATAATAAAAAAGTTACACATATTTGGTATCGCCGCGTCCAAAAAAGTCTGATCTATAAAAATATAACATCATTTATCCCGTACTCTGAACACCGCAGAAGAAAAAAATGTCACAAATAGAAAATGTTTGGAATTTTTTTTACGGTACCAAAACATAACGGAAACCCTACATGTTTGGTATTGGCGGATGCGTATCAACCTGTAGAAAACAGATGACACATCATTTTTACCAATGATTGAAGGCCGTAAAAGCAAAAAACCCGCAAATATGGCGCAAGTACGTTTTTTTTACACAATTTTTCCCACTTGGAATTTTTTTGCGGTTTCACAGTATATTCTATAGTAATATGAGTAAAACCATTAGAAAGTACTTCTCGTCCCGCAAAATAAAAGCCCCCATAAGTCTATGTAGGTGGAAAAATAAAAGAGTTATGCCTCTGGGAAGACGAGGAGGGAAAAATGAACGGGTCAACAAAAAAAATCGCAAGGTCCTTAAGAGGTTAAACATTGATACATGTAGAGCCCCCCCACCCCAAAAAAAAAAGAGTGGAGTGGGTGTCGGCAGTAATTCTTTGTTGTGGTAACTGATCATTTTGCCCTTCCTTTGATCCTTCAGTGTCTGCTTTCAATCGGTCAATAATCCATCAATGTTGCTAAAGCCAAAAAGAAACAGGAGTTGATCCAAAACAGAGGTGACAAGTAAATTGAATACATGCATGTCCTCTGTGTTCCCTATAAACTGAACTGGACGGATTTCAGATGTGTGTAGGGGAGACATACAAACACTGGATTTGACACAGACTTCCCCACAATAAGTGAAAAAATTTACTCTTTGTCACAGATTAAAATATCCCTACAGACTGAACTAAATGGATTTCAGACATGAGTAGGGCAGAAATACACACACTGGATTTGACACACAATTCCCCATAATAAGTGAAAAAATTAACTCTTTGCCACAGATTGCAATATCCCAAAATAAAAAATGCTGGAATATGACACACAACTGTGTATTTGAAAGGTATTTCACCCCAGTAACTCTAAAATCGGAAGTATTTTGCACAGAGTGCAATCTAGCGCTGCTACAGAGAGATGCTTGTGCATATGAGACACATTGACAAGTGGCAGAATTTAACATGGCTGCCCTATTTATAGGGCTGGGATATTACAGAAGCTGGCTGGCTGCTGATTGGCTGCATGTCTGCATATGTCATTGTGATCATTCCTTTCTTCCTCCCATAGTTCTTTGCCCCATCTTATGCCATGTGCTCGCGGCTATTTTAGATTCGTTACTACGAATCGCCATGAACTTCGGCTTTGTTCAGAATTAATTTTTTTCCTGAAATTCTAAATGAATTCCACTTCATTAGAATTGATTCGCTCATCTCTAATCATCACACTCTCCAATGCATGTGCCCCTACTGTCCTGAACTTAGTACAACCCCACAGAAACCTTAAGATCTTAGCCCTTGCACTCTCTCTGACTCCCTTGCACCTCTCTCTACTATATTCTCATGTGATGACCTAGATACATAACTGCTTTCTACAACAAAACAATCACCTCCACTCTTGATTTGGTTGGCCTCCTAATGCACAACAGAACCAACAAAATCAACAGATAACCCTGGCATAATGATTTGACAACAAATCCAAGGCAAGTTTCCAGAGTTGCTGAACGCCACTGGATGAAAACCTCCACCGACGACCTTACCACATACAAAGAATAACTTCTCAAATTCAAGTCTGTACCCACTTCTGCCAAACAGGATTACTTTAGTACTATCATTTATTCTATGTCTTACAACCCGAGACAATGTTTCAGCCCCTTCATCTCTCTCCTCAGTCCCCTGGATCCCCTTGCCCTATCTCTCCTCTCTGCAGATAATATCACCACTCAGTTCTCAAACAAGATCAACCTCATCAGAGAAAACTCCATCCCACAGTCCCCACCTCTCATCTTTTTATACTTGCTGTTCTCCCTTAACCTGCTTCTCAACTGTTAGTCATGGCAAATTTTCCTCTCTACTCTCCAAATCCAACCTTACTACCTGTAATTTTGACCCAATGCCATCCCACCTCGTCCTAGACCTTAGTTCTGTTATTATTACAGCACTCATCCATCTTTTCAACCTATTGTTAGCCTCTGCTGTCTTCGTGTCCTACACGCTACCATCACACCAATGCTTAAGAAATCATCTCTTGACCACTCCTCTCTCTCCAACTATCGCCTAATTTCACTGCTTCCATTTGCCTCAAAATTCCTTGAACAGCAGGTCTATCTTGAACCATCCTCTCATTTCTCATCCAACCCTCTTCTTGATCTGCTGCAATCTGATTTCTGATCCCACCACTCTACTGAAACTGCACTAACCAAAGTCACTAACAACCTAGTAACTGCAATAGCCTCACGCCACTACTCTCTGCTTCTCTTCTGTTCCCTGCCTTTGATATTGTCGATCAATCCCTCCTGCTACAAATCCCTTTATCCCTTGGCGTCATAGACTTGGCCCTTTCATAGATCTTATCATACCTTACTGATCGGATGCTTAGTGTCTCTCACTCTCGCACCACCTCCTCCTCTCGCCCTCTCTCCAACAGGGGTCTACTCTTATTGACTCTCTTTACCTGGGTCTTATCATAGCATCAAATGACTTAGAGTACCACTAGTATGCTGATGATTTACATCTCATGCTCAGATACTAACTTATGACTCTCTAGCATCCCACACTGTCTAGCGTCGAGATCCTCCTTCTTCTCCTCCCGTCTCCTAAAACTAAATGTGAAGAAAATTGAACTTATCATCTTTCCACCATCCCACTCTATCCCACCACCTGATCTATCGATCTCTGTCAACCGCTTTACATTTTTACCGATCCTGCAAGTCTGCTGTCTTGGAATAACCTTTGACTCCTCTTTGTCTTTCAAGCCACACATCCAAGCCCTTACCTCTGCCTGCCGCCTCCACCTGAAAAATATTTCTCGAATCTTCTAATTCTTTAACCATGATACTACAAAAATGCTAGTCTATTCCCTTGTTATCTCCTGCCTAGACTATTGCAATATCATTCACTGCTTTCTCCCATCTATCACTCTTACTCTCCCTCAAACCATCCTCAACTTTGCTGCCCGGTTGTTCCACCTCTCTTCTCACTTCTCCTCCGCTAATCCTTTCACTGGCTACCCATTGACCAGTTAATTCAGTTCAAGTTACAACCTGACCTAAAGTAGAGAGGGGGCAAAATTTCTCAAAAATTCATTCGGCATTCGCCAAATTTTCCGCAAAATTTGTTTGTTCCGAATTACTTTGGCATGAATCGCGTTAAAAAGCATTTTTTTTCCACGCTGCACAGGTCTGGGGGTGCTGTGAACGTTGTGCCATGTTTAAAAATATGCAGAGGGAGTTTGGGGTTTTTGGTCTTATACATTGTTGGTTTTAGTTTGACGCGATATGCCGTTGCTTTTAGAAGGGCTTCACTAAAAAATTCCCCTGGCCCTTAAGGGGGCAAAACTGCCCAAAAAAAACTGAAGCGGAATTAGCCTGATAAAGTCATGCCCGCAAAAGCGGGGAAAAAAACAAGCTGAGAGCTCAGGTGGCAACATTAGTGAAGAGTTTTGGAGGGACGGCGGCAGCCACAGCACAGAGGTCGGCAGTGGCACAATGACATTTGAGGTGCAAAACAGGGGGAAGCCACAGATTGGTACAATTACGAAAGCGGAGGTTTCCGGCGGCAGCACATGAGGTCAGGCAGTGGCACAAGACACGGGAGGGGGCAAAACGGGAGGAACCACAGAGTGGCACAATGACGAGAGGGAGGTCACGGGGGCGCAGCATGAGGTCGGCAGTGGCACAATGACATTTGGAGGGGCAAAACAGTATTAGGCCACAAGTGGCCAATGACTGAGAGAGGGGGTCACGGGGGGAGCAGCAGGAGGTCGCATGCACAATGACACAGGTGGAGACACGGCAGCAGCCAAGCAGCAGAAATGAGGTCAGACGGGGCACAATGACCGTGGGGGACACGGCAGCACCACACAGCAGCCACGCAGCAGCATGGGGTCAGACAGGGCACAAAAAAATTCGGGAGGTGGCAAAAAAAGGAGTAGGGACACGAGTGGCACAATGACAGAGAATTGGGTGCGGCGGCAGGAGCAACAGCATGAGGTCAAGAGTGGCAAAAATACACAGTGTGGAGGTGACCCAAAACAGCAACAGCAGCAGCAATGAGGTCATAAGTGCACAAATGACAGAGTGTTGAGGTAGGGGGGCAAAACCATCCCTGGTAAAGATGGGGGTACAGATGGAAAACTGTCAGCAGATGTTGGCTCAAGGGGGTGGCCCTAAATAGTGGCGAAGCGGGTATTTTTGAACCCAGACGACCCTAAGGAAATTGGTGTGGGAAATCCTGTCCGATCCACCCCTGATATCTTGAAAAATTTTCAGTCTTTCCCATTTCCCGTGGACAAGGGGGTTCTCCTTGGGGTAACGAGGGCCCCCGCCGACGAAAACACCCGCTCTATCCCACACTACTGCCGGGCAGGACAGCTTTCCCTGCAAACTCGGCAAGTTGCGGCCACACATCCATTTTGGCTGCCCAGTAGCCCCGGGGGATCTTCTACTGGGGTGGCAAGTGCTGTCCAAGTAGGCCACCACCTTTTTGGTTCGGGGACGCTCCAGGTCCTGCGCGCTGCTGTGGCGACTACCCTCCCTCACTCCGGGTGAAGGAAGCTGCTCATCAGTGACTTCAGACTTAGGTTGCTCTGATGGAGCTGGTACGCTCCTACCCCCCCCCCCCCTCCCCCAGCAGCCCGGCAGTAGTCGTGACGCTGAAGAACCCCCCGGTCGACCTGTCAGGGAGGGACGATGCCGCACATGGGCAACGGCCACTGACACGAGGATTTCCCCTATAGTTTTGATTTGCCCCATTCAATAGTGGGAAAAAGGCTCCCTTTTGGCCCGGTAAGGAGGGTCCAATGGGGTTGGAGACCAGAAGTCATCCCCTCCCGGGATGCGACATTCGGCTGTCACTGCCAGGCAAATAAGCATGCTGGCGGGCCATCTGCACAAGTGCCCTCCGGGGGGGCTCCTTTTTTCCTCCTTTTCCCACTGTATACTGCCAGGGTGTTTGGGGTATCTCCTCGTCTTCCTCATCTCCATCCCCCTCCTCCACTGCCCTCCCCCCCTTTCCTTGTCACCGGGGTTAGAAAATCACTCATTTCACCAGACAATGCTTCGCCCCAAAATTCCTCCCCTCCCTCCTCCATACTCCCCCCCGGAAACCTTTGGGGGCCACGAGAGTAGTCGCCACATCCCCATCCCCTGCCCAGACAGATTTTTCAGCATCTGTTCCAGGCCCATAAGAGGGAAAAATGACGTTTTTCATCCCTAGCCCTGGCGACAAAATAACGCGCCTCCTCGAATGGCCTCAAAAAAAGGGCAGGTGTTACGCATGAGCTGCCACTCCCCCCACATCAAAGTTACACGGGGGAGTATTCTGTCTGCCTGGATCATCAAAAATTTTCTTTAATGGGGCCTTTTCCTGTTCATACATTGGGCCCACAGGGGCAGGCGGAAATTCCAGGGGGGTGAAAACTCGCATATCAAGTGTGTTGGGGAGGCCGTTCTCCGCTGAAACTCGGGGAGGGTGTTCCGGCTTTGGACGAATGGATAAAGTGCATGACAGTTTCCTGGCCATTTTCAGAATTTTCTGAAAAACTTTTGGAAGACTTCGGAATTTTTTTCACAACCAATTGAACCTGCCCCCAGCGGGGGCGCAGGGAAACCATCCCCCCTGGGTCAGCGCGGACACCAGTTCCTCCCATTGTCCGTCACCATGTTCCGATTTGCAGTTGGCGGGGAGAAACCCACACATCGATTTTTTTGCTGCATGACGGGGAGCATTCCTCCCCTGTGTGATTTCGTTCGCCCGAGGAAAGCCGGGTGTAAACTCGTGACCCCGCGTCCCCTAACATGGGGTATGAGGGAGCTTTTATTTGTGGAGGCTGGATGGGGGTGGTGGTGGAGGAGGAGGGGGGGCGGAAATTGGGCGCAGGTGCAGCAGTTTGAAACGTGGAGGAGAAAGCGGCGTCTCCTGCCAAGTTGTTGGTGGCCGGGCTGGAAGCACATTCCCCCCGGGGCCTAAAGGACAGGGTACTGGCCCTAAACCGAGTTACGCCCCAGACTTCCGCGCTGCCGTGCACCTTGGAAAAAAACCGTAAGCTAAAGGACTGACCCACCTTCTGTTCTACAATTTTTATGAAGGCGGGTTTTTACTGCCTTTTTGGAAAAGAAAATTGCGGCTTGGACTCTCCATCTGGGCTCGGCCAACCCAATTCTCTGGGGTCAGAGTCCCCATTTGGAAAAGGGGGGGACTGCAATACCAACAATTTGGGACAGGAGCACGACAGCTGCGCACCTTAGGATGGTTGGACCATACTGTTGTCTTTTTTGCAATCGCCTCGCTAAACGACTACTGGCGCCTGAGTAGCGAGGAGCAGGAGCATCTGGACTGGGAGATGATTCAAAAGAAACAGTCCCTTCTCAGAGGGGGGAGCCTTGACTGGGGGTGCAATGGATGCTGCCACTAGGCGCGCTGCTGCTGCTGTTGCTGCGGGCGGATGGGCCACCACATCTGAGCCCCGTTTTCCCAGGCCACCGGATGTGACCGCATGTGTTGACCCGGGCGGGGCCAACGTTAGCTCCCTGGCCACCTTCATTTCTGCCACGATTCTAAAATATACCCAATTCGGGCCCTCCGGGGCTTAGCAAAGAACTGCCACACCGCCGGTATCGGATTTTACCGCCAACGCTCCCACTGAGTGATACTGCCCCCCGCTGCCTCGCTGAGCCCTGTGCCGCTATTTCTTGGACCTGCAAAAGGGGTTTTTTTTTCCCCCGTGGCCCGCTTGGGGCCCCACCTCACACTCTGTATCCTGCTGACTCCGGGGAACACGACCCACTTGCTGGGTGCGCTGCGCCTACACGCAAGCTGACGCCCTCTTCTCCTACGATGATGAAGCCCCCCCTCACCCCCCTCCCAAGTGCGGTCGGCTACATCATCACTATTTGTGTTTTTTCCACTGCTGTCCTCATCACCCCCTTTTGGGAGCAGAGGCTGACCCCACAACAAACCTCCCGCCACTCTCCACATCATACTTTGCCCCCTCGCAAAAAGCAGGGATGGCCCCTTTTTTTCGCTGCCAATGCTGCTGACTCCCCCCCAAATTTGTTCATCCTCGCTATAAGTGGCGCTGGCCCAGAAACCCAAAAATAATCTCTGGCTGAGGGAACCGGGATGGACATTGGGGTGAGGGCAGGTGAGGGCCGCTGACCCGCTCCCCGGGGGTGCCCCCAATGAATGACCTAGTCAACCAAAACAAGAACCCCTTGGGGTTGCTGAACAAAAAAAGGCCCTAATGACAAACGGCAGTTGTGGCCCCCCCGAGTGACCCCTGCTGCACTCCCTTCTGTGCGCGACCTGGGCCTTTCCAGGAATTTTGTGTCACGACTCGCAGGTGCAGAGCCTGCCCCCTCTCGTCTGACATACTGTTGTTCTAAAATGTACAGACACTGTTTTGAATGTATCTGTTATGATAAATTTAAAACCCTGTTTTTGACTCCAAATGAACCCGTAACAAGCGGGGAACCCTTGGATATAAATTTCGCTCCACAAATGGGCCCGGAAAAATTTATTTGTATGTGGTTTTAAAAACACTGTGTTTTTTCTAAAGTAAAAAGCACAAACGGCTTAATTAACCCTTTGGGCATGAATTAGGCTACAGGAAAAAATTTATATTTTTGGGGGTTGAAAAAGACGGGTTTTTTTTTTGTTAGCACCAGCAAAACAACGCTTAATTAAC
The DNA here is from genome assembly GCA_025379985.1 of Phyllomedusa bahiana. Taxonomy (NCBI): domain Eukaryota; kingdom Metazoa; phylum Chordata; class Amphibia; order Anura; family Hylidae; genus Phyllomedusa; species Phyllomedusa bahiana. The sequence goes on from JAODAL010055669.1 coordinate 20,556, forward strand.
CCTGGGGTAAATTGCTCCAAAGAATTAGCCCCACAAAATATAGCTTTGGCGTGTTAAAATTTCGTGTTTTCTACCCACACATCAAGAGATACGTTTAATTAACCTTTTTCTATGAATTAGGCACAGGAAAAATTTATATATTTTGGCGTTGAAAAAAAAAACTTTTTTTTTGTCGCACACCAGCAAAAAACTCTTAATTAACCCCTGGATTAAATTGCGCAATAGAATTCAGCCCACAAAAATAAGGGTTTGTAGCGTGTTACAATTGCGGTTTTTTTTTCCCCAACAACAAGAGATACAGTTTTTAATTAACCTTTTTCTTGGAATTAGGCTACAGGAAAAACTTATATATTTTGGCGTTGAAAAAGACGGTTTTTTTTTGTCAGCACACCACAAAACAACGCTTAATTACCCCTGGATGAAATTGGGCCAAAAATTTGAGCCCACAAAATAGTACTTTGTAGCGTGTTACAATTGCGTGTTTTCTACACCACACAACAAGAGATACAGTTTTTGGGTTAAACCTTTGCTTTTGAATTAGGCACAGGAAAAAATTTTTATAATTTTTTGGGGTTGAAAAAAAACGGTTTCTTGGGGGGTCAGCCACCAGCAAAACAAGGCTTAATTAAACCCCCGGATGTAAATTGCCCAAAGAATTTAGCCACACAAAATAGTACTTTTTAGTGTGTTACAAATTTCTGTTTTCTCCCACACAACAAGAATACAGTTGTAATTAACCTTTGCTTGTGAATTTTGGCACAGGAAAAAATTTTTTATTTTTTGGCGTTGAAAAAAAAACGGTTTCTTGGGGGTCAGCACACCCGCAAAACAACGCTTAATTACCCCTGGGTGTAAATTGCGCAATAGAATTGAGCCGCACAAAAAAGTACTTTGTAGCGGGTTTTTCAATTCGTGTTTTCAAGCCCACAAAAAAGGGTACAGTTGTAATTAAACCCTTTTCTTGTGAATTACTACAGGAAAAATTTATATATTTTGGCGTTGAAAAAGACTGTTTATTTTTGTCGCCACCACAAAACAATGCTTAATTAGCCCCGGGGTTAAATTGCGCCCAAAGAATTGAGCCGCCAAAAAGAGCTTTGTAGCGTGTTTCAATTGCTGTTTTTCTACGCCACACAAAAGAATACATTTGAAAATTAACCTTTGTTGGGGAATTAGGGTACAGGAAAAATTTATATATTTTTGGGGTTTAAAAAGGGGGTTTATTTTTGTCAGCACACCAGCAAAACAACGTTTAATTTAAACCCCGGATGTAAATGCGCAAAGAATTGGCCGCACAAAATAGTAGCTTTTTAGCGGTTACAATTCGTGTTTTCTACGCCCCAAAAAACAAAGGGAAAACAGTTTAATTAAACCTTTTTTTTTGAAATTTGGCTACAGGAAAAAATTTTTTATTTTTGGCGTTGAAAAAGACGGTTTATTTTTTTTCAGCACACCAGCAAAACAATGTTAATTTAAACCCCCGGGTTTAAATTGCGCCAAAAAAATTGAGCCGCACCCAAAAAAATAGCTTTGTACGTGTTTCAATTGCGGTTTTCTCGGGACACAACAAAAGATACATTGTAAAATTAACCTTTGGTGTGAAAAGGGCCGGGAAAAAAGTATAAATTTTGGCGTTGAAAAGACGTTTCTTGGGGTCGCACACCAGCAAAACAACGCTTAATTAACCCCTGGATGTAAAATTGCCCAAAGAATTGAGCCGCACAAAATAGTAGCTTTGTAGCGTGTTTCAATTGCGTTTTTTCTACGCCAACAACAAGAGATCAGTTTAATTAACCTTTTCTTTTGAATTACTACAGGGGAAAAAATTTTTAAATTTTTTGGGGTTTAAAAAGACGGTTTTTTGGGGGCAGCACACCAGCAAAAAAATGTTAATTAACCCCCGGATTAAAATTCGAATAGAATTTACAGCCAAAAATGAAGTGGTATTTGTATTGTAAAAACCGTTTCTTTAAATGAAAAAACAGGGCTGGCTTAGATCCCACTTGGGGGTATTGAATTATATGCAGTGCGTGGCGCTCACTGGTTTCAGAGCCAATACCCCAAAAAATTAGAAATAGAACATTAAGAAACAGTCTCGAGCAAACGAGACACCCCCCAGAAATCGCTATATAAAAAAACAATTCTTCAGCAAGAGCTATCAACCGCGGGAGCACCTTCCCCGTGAGTACAGTGAAGGAGTGTGAGCTCCCGGGGTCGCGCCCGGACTTATAAGTGCTGACGTCACAGAATCCCCCCCGGTCTCTGATTGGGTTCACCCCTGCACACACAGGCTATGCCCTTCTTTCCTCCCAGGGGGTGCTTTGCCCCATGTAGCGCCCCTGGCTCGCAGCCATTTTTTCAATCAAAAACAACTTCGTTCACCCAAGTAACCCAAAGTTCACTTCGTTCCGAACCCAATTTTCCTGAAATTTTAAACGAATTCCCCCCTTCGTTAGAATCGATTCACCCATCGCTACCTACAAGGTTTTCCATAACTTGTTCCCCTTATACATCTCTGTCTTTATCTCCAGATACATTCTCTGTTCCTTAGAAGACCTTCTTTTCTGCTCTCCCCATGTCAGCTTCTCACACAACCGTCTCCAAGATTTATCCATCCTTCTCCCATATTCTGGAACTCACTACCACAATACATCAGACTCTCCACCACCCTTACTTATTTCAAAAACAACCTAAAAACCCATCTATTCCTTATAGGTTAAAAGTTTAAAATAACACTGCTGTCTCTACACCCCCCCCCCCCCCACAAACATGTCTGTCCCTCACCTTCTCTCAATTCTCCTTCCTTGTAGAGCCTTCCTTGTAAGCCTTCATGGACAGGGTCCTCTCTCTCTGTGCCAGGTGTTAGTCATGTAGTGTTGTACATTGTCTGGATCTTTGGTATGTATGCAACCCTCTCAAATGTACAGCCCCCTGGAATTAATGGTGCTTTAAAATAAAAAAATAAAAAAAATATAATAATAATAAAATCAGCATGGCCATCGCTAATTCATGTCATCCTCAGATATCAATTAACATTAACAGATCTTTTTTAAAAACAGGCCTCTGGTTTTTGTTGGCCGGACTCTGCTCCAAAACGCTGGAGAATGGAAACAAAAAGTAGCAAGTATTTGTGAAGTGTAAAGAAAATTATACAGGTTTTCCAAATTTTTGGAAACTGAAAGTGTGGCATGCATATGTATTCAGCCCCCTGTACTCTGATACCCCTAAATAAAATTCAGTGGACCA
>JAODAL010055670.1:0-23801 GCA_025379985.1 Phyllomedusa bahiana
TATATGTTTTTAATGAAATAAACCGATGCCAACAGAAACAGATCATAAAGAAATCAGGCTTAGGCTCTGTTCACACGGCTTATTAAAGGGAAACCTATTTACGGACGTATTTACGTCCGCAAATACGTCCCGAAATACGTTTCAAATAATAAACCAATTAGATTACATTGATTCCAATGTAAAATACGCTCGTCATTCACACGAGGGTATTTTCGCAACGTATCTGCGGGCGTAAATACGATCGTAAAATTAAGTCCCCTGTCACTTATTGAGGCGTATTTCGCAACGTAAATCCCCATAGTAAAGAATGGGGAATGTATTTATGACGCAAAATACGTGCCACACTTTGTTACACAAATTTGAAACGTATTTGGGGACGTATTTGCGGACGTAAATACGTCCGTAAATACGCTCCGAAATAAGCCGTGTGAACATAGCCTTACCGTGTTTCCCCCCGAAAATAAGACACCCCCGAAATGTAAGACATAGAAAAATTTTGTTGAATTCCCTAATATAAGGCACCACCGAAATAAGACATAGCAGAAATCATTAGAGGGTTGAAGGACCTGTGAAGGAGTCATGTGACTGATGTCGCCACAGGAGAGTAGAAAAGAAAGTACATGTAAGTACTTTCGGGATAAGAAAAGAGGGAAGCAGGGTGGGGAAGGGGGGGGGGGACAGAGCAAGTGATACTGACACACCCCATCCCACAGGATGGCTGATGGGGCATGCTGGAACTTCTAGTTCTACAGTCCCACATGTCAAAATTTGCCATCCTTTGAGATAAGTTCACTGCAGCCATAAAAGTCCCTTTACATACAAATATCCTATGGTTTGTGACTCTAAGGCTATGTTCACACGGCTTATTCTGGGCCGTATTTCAGTCCGTAATTACGCGTCGGAGTGCGCCAATTATGGGCTGAATTCGCCCCAGTAACTACGGTAATGCACAGTTCTCATAGAGAACTGTGCATTACGTCTCCTCTCCCTGCTCGGCGAATACGCCGAGGGGGGGGGGGGGGGGATAAATGACAGGTCACTTTCTAGCGGCGTGTACGTGCCGCAGCAATGAATGTCTATGGGCCGGCGAAGTGCCGGCCCCCCTCTCGCTCCCCCGCTCCGCCTCCGGCCACACGGCGTTTAATTGTGGGGCGGAATTACGCCCCGCATTTTAAGCCGTGTGAACATAGCATAAACCTTAAGGGGCCGTTCACACGGCTTATTTAGCCGCGGATTGGCGCTGTACTGCGCGTCGGATTTGGGCTTCAGTACGGCTCCAATCCGTCGCAGTAATTACGGTAATCCACCTTTCTCATAGAGAACAGTGGATTCCTCGCCCCTTCCCGCTCGGGGCAACCCGCCGGGCCCGGGAGGAAATTTCCACTTGCACATTATCCAGGGGGCAATACGTGCCGGGATAATGCAAGTCTATGGGCCCGGGCGCGGGCCGCAGCCCCCGCCCCTTATTCAACCGCCGAAATAAGCCGGTGAACCCGGGGCTAAGGCTATGTCACACGGTTTAAAAGGGGACGTATTTCAGTCCGTAATTCAGATAAGTGACATGTCCATTGCTAGGGGCGTAAACCACCGCAGAATGACAGCAAAGGGCCGCGAGGTGCCGCCACCCCCCGCCCCCCGTGGAAAATGCGGGCGTGATTACGCCCCGCAAATAACCTGTGAACATACCTAAGAAGAGATTGTGTGTATACTATATATATATATATAATAAATAAAACACCCCACACACACACACACACGCAACACACCCCATACACCACATAAGCATGCAAATTATTTGTGGAAAAATAAGGCACCCCTGAAATAAACATAGTGCACTTAAACAAAAATTTATATAAGAAAATGATCTTATTTTCGGGGAAACAGGTAGTAAAGCAAACCTAGTCCATAGGTTCTTTTGAGGTCTATGGGCCAGTTGTGGCTCACATCACAGTACCTTTTTTCACAGCATCCCTCCAGATACCTTCAATGCAGTGAATAATGAAGAATGAACCCAACCACACTCCTAAGATTTTTTTTTTCATCAACAGCTATTATAACTATTATCATATTAAATGCTCTTCTGTCTGAATGGGACAAACAACACTGTTCTTTCTGATATCCGTGATTTCTGAAAATGTTGTAAGAACTTAAAGGGGGTTGTCTCACTACATTGATTCCTCTTACCTCAGTCCTGTTTTCTTGGTTTCATTTTGAATTCAGGGGCAAGTTTACGGTCTTCTACTAGGCTGCATGGCCAGGGCTGTAGCTATAGCAACCAGCTGGCATTTTATAGGGAAAAGTAAACAGGCTGTCTAAGCGACCTGAGAAGCTGATGCAGCCCATACAACAGGGGAATAGGTAGGACAATGTTAATGGACATATATTGCAAAGTGACTTGTTTTTGCAAGATCTTTAACAAACAATCCTTGTAGTGAGACAACCTCTTTAAAGATGATGATGGCCAGCGGTAGAGGAGGAGCGGACATATCCTGCAATGTAAATGCACATGTCATAAGCAAGGGTCTACTCAAACAGCGCAGTACAAGTTAAAAGACGATCCCTTGTATTTCCTCCAGCTTCTGTCTGTAGGAGACATTTTTGGAAGAAAATACAGTGTATGACAAAACCTTCTACTTCACAGACTGCCAGGACAAGAATCACCTTCATTCTGATATCCGGCCATTAGTGCTGAATTCACAGCCAAATTTGGAAGACAGTCTGCTGGAGCAATGCCCTGGGCTAACAGAGCGAAAAGCTGCACTATATACTGCTGCCATTATAATGAGGCCTTACAGAGACCCTTAACTATTTCACTGCCGGGGATTTCCTGCGCCTGGTCAATTTAGAAGAATCAGATAAAATCTCCTCTGTAACAGCTCCTGCTATTTAAAGAGCCTAGAAAGGTTTAAAGAGATCTTGCAATGGGAAGCAAACTATGCCGTGTAGTGCAGGTGTGTGGACCACCGAAGGCCACGGAGGACATGTGACACAATAAGACGTCACACTGAACAGCCATTATAATGCCATGGATCACATTAAATATGATGTGCCACGTGATGCAGACACGTCGGAGAGGTCATCGGTAGAAAGAGCATCATCCATGCGCCTGAATGTGTGAAAGTGGTTTTTGTGCGATTAAAAATGAGGTCTAAAGTTCGACGCACCTCGCCTATGTGTTTGGCACATGATGGAACTTAGGCGCATTACTAATGTGCTTAACATGTATAAAGGCTATAGATAGACTGGAAATAAAAGAAAAGTCATTAGAATAGCATGTCAGGGAATAGAAACTATGGTACTGATCTTGCTTGGTGGACCACAGGTCCCAGCAGTACCTGTGCTATGCTGGTTCTTGCTTATGTAGAATAAAGGGTGAGAGCAGCAAAAATACATTTCAAATTTATGTGGTCAAAAAATGTAAAAATCTGAACAACATCAGTGGGTTATTTAATGTAAAACTAATTTTAGAGCTTATTAAACTTAAATACATTTTATCGGAGATATTTTTATATTTTTGGAATATTACAAATTTTTATATCAATTTTCTATAACATTTTAATTAAATTTTAATAATTTCATTTTATATAGTTTGATAATTATAATAAATTACTTTTTATTATTGTACTAGTGTAAGTTGAGAAATATTGGACATTTTTGCCCCTTACAGCAAATCTAGCTTCACTTTGACTCCTCAGGCTCAAGCAGATCACATGGAGATAGGTCTGCCTGTCCGAGCAGTAATGCGCCTAGTTTTGCCGAACCACATTCATATATGTGTCTAATATTACGAGTGTGGTGCGACACCCCCAGAACCTGCCCTCATGTTAGGTGCATTAGAAAGTGTCGAGTCTTACAAACAATGTGCCTAACGCATTCATTAGGTGCATTAGACATCATAGTCGGCTCACTTTGGTGCACGCTACGCCAGAACAGGGTGAAAACCCCGATCATACATGTCTCCCTTAGTGCTGGTTCACACAACATATTTTGTCTATTCTCCATGAAATTCCACGTCCCATTGATTTGCAGGCGCCGTCCCCATAGACATATATTGTTTGGGGCGCGAATTCGCCACTAACAACTGACATGTCAATTCCCCCCCCTCCCCCATGCATACAATACGATCGCATTGTACGCGTAGGTGGACGATGCATAATCCATAGCCCTCTATGAGACCTACGAATTACCGTAATTGCGGCACGCATTTCGCCGCGTATAATGCGCTATACCTGGCGAAATGCGCGCCGAAATACGCTGCATTTTAAGCTGTGTGAACATACCGGAACCTCCAAGGTGCAGGGAGCTGCAATTATAACGCATCATCTGAAGAGAACCCAAATATCTGCGCCAAGATAGGGATAAATGCAGCGCAGTGTAGAGGGTTACTATGCAAGTCACCCTGATTACTTCAAAAGAAGCACACAGAAAGTTATAGTATAAATTGTATACAGCGCCAACCAGATATATCAAGGCAACCTGTACTATACAATCAACAACTTACACATGAATATTGTATATAAAATACTAAATAATAAAATCCAATGCTATGAAAACAGTAGCTGTATCGCTAGTGTTAGGCTATGTTCACACCGCTTAAAATGGGACGTATTACACCCCGTATGACGCGCCGTACTGCGCTAAATCCGTCCCAGTCATTACGGTAATCCACAGTTCTCATAGAGAACTATGGATTACACCTCTTCTCCCCGCGTATACAACACGCCGAGCGGGGAGAAAGTGACATGTTATTTATTCACGGCGTATACGCGCCGTCAATGATTAATGTCTATGGGGCCGGCGGACTACCGGCCCTCCCGCCTCCGAGCACACGGTGTAATTGCCGCCGAAATACGTCCCGCAATTATTGCCATGTGAATCCCGCCTTACTGCTACATGTAGAATTACTGATAGAATACAACCAACCAGTACTCCGTGTCACTCGTGATGCAGTTCAACTAACCGCTCACAAGCAACAAGATCCTACCAAACCACCGACGCGTTTCGGAATATCAAGATAAAGGAACACGCTGGTTCTGAAACGCGCCAGTAGTTTGAGGACTTTGTAGCATAGGTGCCTTCACCTCTAGGCTCGTTAGCTGGAGAGGCGAGCGCTGCCGGCCGGAGAGCATGCTTGTCTCTCCCACTGGACCAGTAGTAAGGGCAAGACCGCGTCTTTTTTTTTTTTTTTAAACACAGAATCATCACATACAGAATCTATAGAAAAGTAGTCAAGATTATTTTTAATTTTTAGAGTAGACTCACTTTATAAACTGACCTTACACTGGCTGTATACGTGTGAATACCTGCAAGAAGGCATTTAGGCTTATATTGTACTTGCTATAGGGAAGACAAGGTCAACTTGTAGCCATGTCTGTTTTCAGCCATATGCGCTATAGTTTGCACGACAGAATAGTGTAGACTACTGAAGTGTTCTGTCCCAAAAATAAAGCAGATATGGCAAAAAGCAGACCAAGCCGTCACAAGTTGAGCAGGTTTGCCCTGTTCAAGGCTATGGCTGAGCGGTGACTATGGACACGATAGTCGTCCGAGTTCCTTCCAGCAGGTACGCGTTGCTGATGTCAACGCAGCCTTCAACTGTATATTTTTTGAAATCTAGATGACCAAAAAAAATCCCAAAAATTTGTTGAGGAGGGAGAAAAGGCCGCAGCAGCTCCAGCATTATTACAGCAGGTACATTTATGGCTACAAGTGCGACGTTCATCTATTCCCTTTTATGCTTCTTCATTCTGCAATGAAAATAAGTGTTCATTAGTTATGAGTGCGCATCTGTTAAATTATTCATAAATGTCACCCGCCTCTATCAGATACACAGGCGGCATTAACACTCGCTGCTCCGGGAGTCGTGCAGAACCTGATCAGACACGCAGCAAAATCTGAGGAATGCGTTAGCGCTGGGTCACAGGAGATGAGCAGAGGAGACCTGCATAGGACACTACATCCATACAGACATCACACTACTAACAAGGAACAGATCCCAATGAGGACAGAAGGGAAACCTTCCAGCTGATCCAGCCCTGAACATGCTTTCCGAGGGAAGAAACTTTTTTTTTTTTTAAATTCTTGTGTTCCCCATGAAATATCAATGTTAGATTAATGGCACAATGCTAAATTGTAAGAAAAAATGCTCTGTTATTACTCCTGGAACTGTCTGAATGAATTGACAACTGGGTGTTACCATTCCTTATCAATGCGGCATGTTCATTACACTGGCCAATCAGTGCTGGCACTGTCTATATACCGACACACCCTATTCCTTACACTACCCAATCAGTGCTGGCACTGTCTATATACCGACACACCCTATTCCTTACACTGCCCAATCAGTGCTGGCACTGTCTATATACCGACACAACCCAATACATAACACTGCCCAAACAGGGCTGCCACTGTCAGTAAAAGGAAACTCCATAGTGCTTACACTGCCCAATCAGTGCTGGCACGGTCTATATACAGACACACCCTATTCCTTACATCTGCCCAATCATTGCTGGCACTGTCTATATACTGACACACCCAATTCCTTACACGGCCCAATCCGTGCTGGCACTGTCTATATACTGACACACCCTATTCCTTACACTGCCCAATCAGTGCTGGCACTGTCTATATACCGACACACCCTATTCCTTACACTACCCAATCAGTGCTGGCACTGTCTATATACTGACACACCCTATTCCTTACACTGCCCAATCAGTGCTGGCACTGTCTATATACTGACACACCCTATTCCTTACACTGCCCAATCAGTGCTGGCACTGTCTATATACTGACACACCCTATTCCTTACACTGCCCAATCAGTGCTGGCACTGTCTATATACCAAAGCACCCTATTCCTTACACTGCCCAATCAGTGCTGGCACTGTCTATATACCGACACACCCTATTACTTACTCTAGCCAAACAGTGCTGGCAGTGTCTATATACTGACACAAACCCCATTCCTTACACTGCCCAATCAGTGCTGGCACTGTCTATATACCGACACACAAACCCTATCCTTACACTACCCAATCAGTGCTGGCACCTGTCCTATATACTGACACACCCTATTCCTTACATGCCCAATCAGTGCTGGCACTGTCTATATACTGACACACAACCCTATTCCTTACACTGCCCAAAACAGTGCTGGCACTGTCTATATACCTACACACCCCATTCCTTACACTTCCCAATCAGTGCTGGCACTGTCTATATACCGACACACCCTATTCCTTACACTGCCCAATCAGTGCTGGCACGGTCTATATACCGACACACCCTATTCCTTACACTGCCCAATCAGTGCTGGCACTGTCTATAAACTGACCCCACCCTATTCCTTACACTGCCCAATCAGTGCTGGCATTGTCTATATACAGACACACCCTATTCCTTACACTGCCCAATCAGTGCTGGCACTGTCTATATACAGACACACCCTATTCCTTACACTGCCCAATCAGTGCTGGCACAGTCTATATACTGACACACCCTATTCCTTACACTGCCCAATCAGTGCTGGCACTGTCTATATACTGACACACCCTATTCCTTACACTACCCAATCAGTGCTGGCAATGTCTATATACAGACACACCCTAGTCCTTACACAGCCCAATCAGTGCTGGCATTGTCTGTATACCGAAAACACCCTATTCCTTACACTGCCCAATCAGTGCTGGCACAGTCTATATACCGACACACCCTATTCCTTACACTGCCCAATCAGTGCTGGCACTGTCTATATACAGACACACCCAATTCATTACACTACCCAATCAGTGCTGGCACTGTCTATGTACCAAAGCACCCTATTCCTTACACTGCCCAATCAGTGCTGGCACTGTCTATATACCGACACACCCTATTCCTTACACTGCCCAATCAGTGCTGGCACTGTCTATATACTGACACACCCTATTCCTTACACTCCCCAATCAGTGCTGGCACTGTCTATATACCGACACACCCTATTCCTTACACTACCCAATCAGTGCTGGCACTGTCTATTTACCGACTCACCCTATTCCTTACACTGCCCATTCAGTGCTGGCACTGTCTATATACCGACACACCCTATTCCTTACACTGCCCAATCAGTGCTGGCACTGTCTATACACCAAAGCACCCTATTCCTTACACTGCCCAATCAGTGCTGGCACTGTCTATATACAGACACACCCTATTCCTTACACTGCCCAATCAGTGCTGGCACTGTCTATATACAGACTAACTCTATTCCTTACTCTGCTCATTCAGTGCTGTATCTGTCTTCATACTGACTCACCCTATTCCTTACACTGCCCAATCAGTGCTGGCACTGTCTATATACCAAAGCACCCTATCCCTTACACTGCCCAATCAGTGCTGGCACTGTCTATATACCGACACACCCTATTCCTTACACTACCCAATCAGTGCTGGCACTGTCTATATACTGACACACCCTATTCCTTACACTGCCCAATCAGTGCTGGCACTGTCTATATACCAAAGCACCCTATTCCTTACACTGCCCAATCAGTGCTGGCACTGTCTATATACCGACACACCCTATTCCTTACACTACCCAATCAGTGCTGGCACAGTCTATATACTGACACACACAATTGCTTACACTGCCCAATCAGTGCTGGCACGGTCTATATACCGACACACCCTATTCCTTACACTGCCCAATCAGTGCTGGCACTGTCTATATACCGACACACCTTATTGTTTACACTGCCCAATCAGTGCTGGCACTGTCTATATACAGACACACCCTATTCCTTACACTGCCCAATCAGTGCTGGCACTGTCTATATACCGACACACCCTATTCCTTACACTGCCCAATCAGTGCTGGCACTGTCTATATACCGACACACCTTATTGCTTACACTGCCCAATCAGTGCTGGCATTGTCAGCCTATGTAGTGGCACACCCATTAGCAAGACGAAAAGTTGTTGAAGGTGGCCACAAAGTATTAACTAAAACAGCCCGGAGAGTAGACAGGTCCTACTTAACCCCTCTGAGACCTCTGAAGCATACATTTATGGCACTGCAGCTAAGCAATTAGTGCAGGTCTGCACAACATTCGGCCCCAAGGCCACACAAGGATTTCTGGCAGCTTTCAAAGGGCCTGGGCTACTGTAGACCCTGCCCCAAAATAGGTGCTACTGTCTGGTTTGGGGGCGTTCCCGGATGGTCCGATGGACGTTTCTGGGTAGTTTTAGCCCACACATCCTCCCAAGCTGTGCAGGTCTGAGTTAGTGGAAATAATTGTACGTGCGCTATGGTGACAGTGAAGTTGTAAGCTGCCCACACTATTACTATCAGGTGCCATCCAGAGTAGTATAGTGAAGGAAACCTTTATATATGAACATATATGAACGGTCAGTATGGACACCCCAGGTGTTCAGTCTATTTTTACCCTGAACTTTACATTGTGACCTGCTGAAAAATACTTCTCCTTTGTGAAACGCGTCTAGGTCTTGGTTTAAGGTTCATTTTTCAGCTCTCTCCCTCCCTTTAGGAGCTCTAGGGTTAAGTGTGGGGCTTTTCTTAGGTTTTACTATTGCGGGGTCGCTCTCTTCAGAGCGGGTGCTCCGCTAAGGGCGAGATTTAGGATTATAGATTTAGGGATAGCATCATGTAATTATTCATTATTCCTATTTGTACTGTGGATGCACGTGGTTACGGGACTCGCCCATGTGACTTTATACATACTACTACTGGGAGGTGGTGAGTATACTAAGATTGTTGACTATTCAGTATGCTCGATTTTAATGGATTGATATTTTAATGGGAATATTAAAGGTTATGTTTTAAAGGGATATTTTTCTTGTAGTTTGAGATATATTTTATTATTATTATTATTAATTTTAGAGCGCCATTGATTCCAGGGCGCTGTACATTAAAGAGGGTTACAAACATAACATAAGTCGAACAAGTTCAATGCTGACAGTATGTGACAATCAACTGGCACAGAGGGAAAGAGAACCCTGCCTGCAAAGGCTTACAATCTACAAGGAAGGAGGAAAGAGACAGAAGGTGAGGGGCAGACATGTTTGTGGAGGGTGTAGTGACAGAAGGAGTACTATAGTTTATAGGCTATCCTGAAAACATGGGTTTTCAGGTTGCTTTTGAAGCTGCTGAAAGTGTAAGAGAGTCTGATGTGTTGGGGCAGTGAGTTCCAGAGTGTGGGGGAAGCACGGGAGAAGTCTTGGAGACGGTTGTGTGAGGAGCTGATAAGAGGAGAGCAGAGGAGAAGGTCCTGTGAGGAGCGTAGATTGTGTGAGGGGTGATATCTGGAGATTAAGGCAGAGATGTATGGAGGGGAGAGGTTATGGAGAGCTTTGTAGGTCATGGTTAGCAACTTGAAGTGAATTCGCTGGACAATGGGCAGCCAGTGAAGGGATTAAGTTCCATTTACTTTTATCGTTTGTAGTTTCCACACATTTACCATAGCATTGTGTCCATGCCTTCCACCAACCACATTTACTATGGCATTGTGTCCACGCCGTACACCAACCACATTTACTATGGCATTGTGTCCACGCCGTACACCAACCAAATTAACTAGGGCATTGTGTCCACGTCGTACACCAATTACCTATGGCATTGTGTCCACGCGTACACCAAATTTACCATGTGTCATATGGTGGTCCACGCCGTACACCAAATTTACCAGGGCATTGTGTCCACGTCTTACACCGAATTTACTAGGGCATTGTGTCCACGTCGTACACCACATTTACTATGGCATTGTGTCCACGTCGTACACCACATTTACTAGGGCATTGTGTCCACGTCGTACACCACATTTACTAGGGCATTGTGTCCACGTCGTTACACCACATTTACTAGGGCATTGTGTCCACGTCGTAACCACATTTACTAGGGCATTGTGTCCACGTCGTAAGCCACATTTACTAGGGCATTGTGTCCACGTCGTACACCACATTTACTATGGCATTGTGTCCACGTCGTACGCCACATTTACTATGGCATTGTGTCCACGTCGTACACCACATTTACTATGGCATTGTGTCCATGCCTTCCACCAACCACATTTACTATGGCATTTTGTCCACGTCGTACACCACATTTACTAGGGCATTGTGTCCACGTCGTACACCACATTTACTATGGCATTGTGTCCACGTCGTACACCCCATTTACTATGGCATTGTGTCCACGTCGTACACCCCATTTACTAGGGCAGTGTCCACGTCGTACACCACATTTACTAGGGCAGTGTCCACGTCGTACACCACATTTACTAGGGCATTGTGTCCACGCCGTACACCACATTTACTAGGGCATTGTGTCCACGTCGTACACCACATTTACTATGGCATTGTGTCCACGTCGTCCACCACATTTACTAGGGCATTGTGTCCACGTCGTACACCACATTTACTATGGCAGTGTCCATGTCGTACGCCACATTTACTATGGCATTGTGTCCACGTCGTACACCACATTTACTATGGCATTGTGTCCACGTCGTACACCACATTTACTAGGGCAGTGTCCACGTCGTACACCACATTTACTAGGGCATTGTGTCCACGTCGTACACCACATTTACTAGGGCATTGTGTCCATGTCGTACACCACATTTACTAGGGCAGTATCCATGTCTTTGGCGCGTATTTCGCATTATACACTGCGAAATGCGCACCGCAATTACGGTAATCCATAGCTCTCAGAGATTTGTATTGTATGCGCGGGGGGAGAATTGACATGTCAATTGTTTGCAGCAATTATGCTGCAGCCCCAACCCCATCCTCCCTACCTCCGCTTTGGGAATACGTGCTGATGAGCGTGTGCTTCCAAAGCACCTGGCATATTGCGGTGCGTACTATACACGCCACAATGCACCATATGAACATACCCTTAAACCCGTTGAAATTAAAGGGGTTGTCTCACTACATTGATTCATCTTACCTCAATCCTGTTTTCTTGATTTCACTTTGAATTCAGAGGCGTGTTTACTGGCTTCTACTAGGCTGCAGTAGAAGCCAGGTCTGTAACTATTGCAACCAGTGCTGGCAGCCTATCAGGAGAGATCAAACAGGTCTGTAGCTATAGCGACCGGAGGAGCTGTTGCAGCCCATACAAGTGGGGAAATCTAGGAATAGGTAGGACACTGTTATAGGACACATATTGCAAAGTGACTTGTTTTTGCAAGATCTTTAACATAAAAAGCAATCCTTGTAGTGAGACAACCCCTTTAAGCTAATCAGTGTCCAAATCCGAGGTGTAAACTGCCTCTGCAAAGTCGAACTTTTCATCAGAAATCCGAGACAGCACCTCAGATTAGGAGGACACGTCAGATTTTTATGACAAGAAAAACGTGTAAACATACCTTAAATCTAGGCAGGAAAATTTGCAAACAAATCCCCTATAATCAGCAGTGCAATTGCTGCGGACATTCTGCTGCATGTGAACTAACCCTTACTCCACCCATCAAATCTGCTGGTGCTGCCAATGGAGCTGTCAAACGACGTCTCTGCCAGCAGAATGAGCACAGCCTTGTTACAGCCCTATTTACACTAAACCTCCTGAACACCTTATTAATATGTCCTAGGGCAGCATTTCATTGATTTATTCAGTTCTATAAAACATGATAAGCTGAGCCCTGCCCTGCTTTCTGCCAGCAGAGGGTTAAGCCTCCTCCCAGAGATTCATAGGACGTCTGCCGTTCTCATGCAAAAATAGTACTGGAGAGGTAGAAAGAAATGACAATGCCAGGAAGAGTTGGAAGACGTGGTGACAATCTGGGTTGTCTAATGAAGCATGGAGTCTGCCTACAGACACAGGGCTCCAGCGGCTGCTCAAGGTGCCATCAATTACACAGCAGCTATAGATCTTCTTTCTCCACTTTATCAGCACATGAATTTTATCGTGTTCTGCCCTCAGACCTCATGGAGAAGATGAGCTGCTGATAAACTATAACGTACTAGAGTGTTCCCAGAGCAAACATGAGCCTCCGCTACCAGCAGATCACCCAATGACAGCAAAGGCGGACGCTCTTCTCGGGTCCCACCATCCTCTCTCTAGTACAACAGAAAGTGGATGGCTAGAAGTGCGCCCAATACCTCTGAAAACAGCAGGTACAGGTATGGAGACTTGTACACACTGAACTTTAAGGATGCTTTCTTTCACACAGTGCGTTTTTGATGCGTTTTTTTATGCAGGAAGGCACAGCAATTAATGCACAAAAAACGCATCAAAACGCACTGTGTGAAAGCACCCTAAAGGTATTCTAAAAGGCTCATGGGAAACGATCTAGGACTCTGCAGCACCATGATTCGAGGCGCCTTGCAATGTGACTGGGAATAAAGCCAAACCAGATACTCCTCTTCACACAGCCGTATTGAGGCGCTGCCCTTTCTTCAGTGCATAGTAAGATACTGGTTGGCTAGTCGCGTTGCTCTATGGGGAGCTCAAAAGGGACGATGGTTCTTATTAGGGAGTTTAGGTGTGTGGAGACTTAGGGGCTGTTCACACAGCGTTTTTGAATCCGAATACCGCATCCAAAAACGCAGCACTGACTGGATCCTAAATGGATCCAACATTTACCCAACATGCAGCTGCGTGTTTGGATGAGTGTTGGATGCCGCAGGATCGCAACCTATAGATTATTATAGGGCTCCTGCTGTGTCTATCGGACCAAGAATTGACATGACAATTCTTGGAACAGATCTGAAAGATGGATTCGAAAGACGCAATGAGACGCATCAGACCACTTGTGTGAACGCCGATGCGCGTTTCAAAGTAAAAGCAATGTAAATCACATTGCTATTTATTATTAGGTCCGTTTAGGGTCCAACAGGCGGATCCAAACATGTATCTAAAAATGTATGTTCACACGGACTCAACACGCCATGTGCACATACCCTTATACACCATTAGTCGCCCCACTGAGATTTAAATAGATTCTAATAGATTCATAGGAAATGAGCCAGGACTCTGCAGAGCAGGATGCTACAAATGTATGGAACCCAGTGATGTTCATGAATCTGTGTGTTTTTCTAGAAAACACATTTAACCTGGATTAAAATACAGAAATCTTTAGAATTTTTTTTTTTTTTTTTTTTTAATTTAATAGCCACAAGTGCTAAACGTATGTGTTTTTTTTTTTTCTTTTCTTGGCCATTTCTCAAATCCAATCTCCCTATAGGACCAGGAAAACTATATGTACGAAAATACACCAATTAAGTGCCACTACCAGTATGCTGCTATAAAAAACATTAATGGGAAAAAACATTGCTGGCTTTTTCTACCATACATACAATGCAGTTTAATGCTCAACAAAATGAGAGACCTTGTGAAGAAGGCCTAACGAGATACTTCTGTGCATACTTCTACTACCTGACGACATATTTACAGCAATAACAGTTGCCATCTCTATATCCTTGGAATTAAACCTTGAAATATCTTTGTGAAAGAAACAAATACCAGAAGACAGTATAAAACAGCTGCATCCAACAACCTAGTTTAAGATGTGTATTATATCCAGGAGATGTATACTATCCCCCCTAGAAATGTGTATTTGTTGCAGTGTTCTTTCACAGTTATTTTTTTATAATATTATATATATATATTATTTAATATATAAACTATATTATATATTATATATCATATATATTATATACACACACCCTAACACATACAGCCAGTCCCCGGGTTACAAACGGGTTAGGGACTGTAGGTTTGTTCTTAAGTTGAAATTGTATGCAAGTCGGAACAGGTAGATTTATTAAATGTAATTCCAGCAAAAATTCTTTTTTTAGTTTTGGATAGTGCAGGCAACAGTTTTTACATTTGTTTTTCTGTCTGTGCCCTTTTTTAGAAGATTTCCCCTAACGTTCTGTATCTCATGTGCAGCTGTGGCATGATGGCACCTGGTTATCATGGGGCGTGACTCAGTGTTGAATGTCAGCAACGCCCCATAAGGCTATGTTCACACGGCTTAACTGCGGGACGTAATAACGCCCCGCAATTACGCCGTTTGGACGGGGGCGGGGGAGTGAGCGGGGGGCCAGCACCTCGCCGGCCCAAAGACTTGCATTACCAGCGGCGCGTATACACCTAGTAAATGACATGTCACTTTCCCCCCCGCCCCGGGGGAGCCCCAGCAGGGAAGGGGGGAAAGTAATCCTAATTCTTATGAGAACTGTGGATTACCGTAAGAATGGGCCCGGGTTTCAGCCCCTTAATTTGCGCATTCGGCGCGTAATTACAGACCCAAATACGGCCCCTTTTAAGCCCTGTGAACATAGCCCAAGTCTCCTTTGTAACTAGCGGACTGCAATATATTACTATAATATACTAGATATATATAGGGTATTAAAAACTATATATATATATATATATATACTATTATATATATTATTATATAATCATTTTTATATATATATATATAATAAATATATAAAACACACACACACATATCACACAACACACACACAACACACACACACACATCCTGTTGTTCTCGAAAGTTTAAAAACCCCGGCAGAATTTTTGCTTTCTTGGCCTTTTTTCAGAGAATATGAATGATAACACAAATACTTTTTCCCACTCATGGTTCGTGGTTGAGTGAAGCCATTTATTGGCTTTATTGCGTTCTCTCTTTTTACATCATAATGACCAACTAATAACATCCAAAATGACCCTGATCACCAGTTTACATACCCTGGTGATTTTGGCCTGATAACATGCACAGAAGTTGACACACATGGGTTTGAATGGCTACTAAAGGTAACATCCTCACCTGTAACCTGTTTGTTTGTAATCAGTGTGTGTGCATAAAAGCTGAGTGAGTTTCTGGGATCCAGACAGACTCTTGCATCTTTCAGCCAGCCACTGACGTTACTGGATTGTGACTCATGGGGAAAGCAAAAGAATGGTCAACGGATCTACTGGAGAAGGTATTTGAACTGTATAAAACAGGAAAGGGATACCAAAAGCTATCCAAGGAATTGATAATGTCAATCAGCAGTGTTCAAACTGTGATTAACAAATGGAAAATCAGGGGCTCTGTAAAAACCAAACCACGGTCAGGTAGACCAACAAAAATTTTGGCCACAACTGCCAGGAAAATTGTCCGGGATTCAAAGAAAAACCCACAAATATCATCAGCTGAAATACAGGACTCTCTGAAAACTAGTGGTGCGGCTGTTTTAAGATGCACAATAAGGAGGCACTTGAAGAAAAATGGGCTGCAGGGTCGATTTGCCAGAAGAAAGCAATTAGGGCATGTTCACACGGCGTTTTCGGACGAGATTTTGGACGAGGCTTTCGGAGCGTTTCCTCACCCAAAACCTCGCCTGAAACACGCTTCTTCAGATGAAGTTTTTGACGAGGCTTTGATCAGGTTTTGGGTCAGGTTTTCACCCATACTAATGAATAGCCAGGACAAAAACCGCAGCGAAAACCACGCTGAAAACGCGTCAATGATGTGTGCGCTACAAAAGCACAGAAAACTTGGTCAAAGTTGAAGGAAAGATGAATGCAGCACGTTATCAGCAAATACTGGAGGCAAATTTTCACTCATCAGCCTGGAAGTTGCGCGTGGGACGCACTTGGACGTTCCAACATTACAACGATCCAAAACACAAGGCCAAGTCGACTTGTCATTGGCTACAGCAGAACAAAGTGAAGGTTCTGGAGAAGCCATCTCAGTCTCCTGACCTCAATATCATTGAGCCACTCTGGGGAGATCTCAAGCAAAGCACAGTTCATGCAAGAGTCCAGGAATTTATAGGAACTGGAGGCTTTTTGCCAAGAAGAATGGGCAGAGCTTCATCCACAACTGCCACAAAAGACTTCAAGCTGCCATTGATGTTAGAGGGGACAATACACGGTATTAAGAACTGGGGTATGTAAACTTTTGATCAGGGTCATTTGGATGTTTTTGGCTGTCGTGATTTAAAAAGAGAAAACACAGTAGTTTGACAATAAATGGCTTCACCCAACCACTGACCAAGAATGGAAAAAAAAATTTTTGTTATTCATATTCTCTAAAAAACGGCTAAGAAAGCAAAAATTCTGCCGGGGCATGTAAACTTTTGAGCACAACTGTATCTAAAGTAACATAACAGATCAAATAATAAGTGGGAGATACAGACCAGCAGCACATTGAAACACCCAATGCACGTCTCAGAAAGAGTCTGTCTGGATCCCAGAAACTCACTCAGCTTTTATGCACACAACCTGATTACAAGCAAACAGGTCACTTTTGATCAGGGTTATTTGGATGTTTTTGGTTGTCATTATGATTTAAAAAGAGAAAACACAGCAGTTTGACAATAAATGGCTTCACTCAACCACTAACCATGAGTGGAAAAAAAGTTTTTGTGTTAGCATGCATATTCTCTGAAAAAAGGCCAAGAAAGCAAAAATTCTGCCGGGGTACATAAACTTTTCAGCACAACTGTATATATTAGTTTGGAATACTAATGAACTGGTGATTTTTTGGGGGTATATGATTTAACGTTAATGGATTTTTTTATTTTTCACCAATATTGGTCAAGATTGCATTTATGTATATTATGTTGGGATTTGCTTACCAGTAGCTCTTGCAGTATTCCAGCACCGCTATTTTATGTATATGTCTTGATTAATTTTTCAATAAAATATATTCTTTAAGGTATATATTTGGGTAAATGTGCTTTTGTTTGGCATTGGTTTGGTTTACAACTCTTACCTGTTTTTTTGTCATATTTTGTTAAAATTGGCCCTGTTTTTTGATTGGTGGGCATTTTGTAGATTTACACTGGAATCAATGAAAAGGATCTATGGGCAATTTTTTTTTATCCATTTTTGACATTGTTTTGGGGGCATAATCCATGGCAAAACAGCACCCAAATCAGCTTTGTGAACATCCCCTAAGGCAATGTTCACACGGCTTATTTGGAAGCTGCTTTGGAGGCGGTTTTCTGAGTGTTTCCACGCCCAAAACAGCGTCCAAAACACCCCCAGTTCATTTCATTGACTCCTATGTAAAACAGCATTGTAGTTCACACACGACGAGGTTTTACACGCTTCTTTGGAGTGTCATGTCAATTCTTGAAGCGTGTTTTAGGCACGCTTCTCGGCAGGTTTGAGGCATTTTTTGGAGCGTTTTTTAACCTGGCTATTAATTTGTATGGGTGAAAACCTCATCCTGAACTTCTTCTGAAGAAGCGTTTCAGGCAAGGTTTTGATTCGGTTTTGGGAGCGGATACGCCTCGAAAAAAGCTTCGAAAACAGCGTCCAAATAAGCTGTGTGAACATCCCCTAAGGGGCCTTTTAGACGGCACAGGACAAATACTGGTCGGTTATCCAACTGGTATTTGTACTGTTTTCATGCCGTGCACACAGCCGTGGGAGGGTGGGGGGCACTTTTCTCCGCGGTTTTCGGATATGTTGATATTCCGTCCGAAAACCGGTCTGAAAAACTGCCGGGCAGAAAATCCGTGCAGTGGGGACCGCTGCACAGATTTTTCATTAAGGTCCATGTAAAAGTTTGTCAGACGATTTGAAGCTGGTTTTCAAAACAAAAAAACTGGCTGAAAAACTGTGCCGTGGGGGCAAGGCCTAAGGGTATGATCACACGCCGTCTTGCCTCCGTATGAACATCTGCTTTTCTGATGCGTCCATCAGAACGGACCCAGAGACGCATCTAACAAAAGTCACTGCTCATTGTTAGATGCGTCTCTGGGTCCATTCAGAAAAGTGGATGTTCATACGGAGGCAAGACACTGTGTGAACATACCCTAAGGCGGGGTTCACACTGCTTATTCAAGCCGTAATTGCGGGACGGATTTCGTCCGCAATTACGGCTTGAGTACCCCATAGACTTGCATTGTCCACTGCGCGTATCCCGCCGTAAATAATGTGCATGTTACTTTCTCCCCACCCGGTGTATTCGCCAAGCGGGGAGGAGAGACGGAATCCACAGTTCTCTATGAGAACTGTGGATTACTGTAATGCCTGGCACGGATTCCAGCCGTATTACAGCCGGGTACGGCGCACAATATGGCTGGAATCCGTGCCCAAAATAAGTCGTGTGAACGGCCCTTAAATGTGCCAGACAAATAATTACAAAGTATCAGTATACCCATCCAAAAGCTGTAGTTCTGTATTGCTGGTTTTTGCTAAAGTGAATCATGTTCCATGTAGCTAAGGGTTGACAGTATGGCCGTGTTCACACGGCTTATTCAAGCCGTAATTGCGAGCCGGATTGCGCTCGCAATTCCGGCTTGAATAAGGGGCGGGGCCCGTCGGCCCCATAGACTTGCATTATCCACGACGCGTATTGCGCCTGGATAATGTGCAAGTGACTTTCTCCCCCCGCGGTGGATTCACCGAGCGGGAAGGTGAGACGGAATCCACTGTTCTCTATGAGGACTGTGGATTACCGTAATTACTGCGACGAATTGGCGCCGTACTGCAGTGCAAATCCGGCGCGCAGTACGGCGCCAATTTGCGGCTAAATAAGCCGTGTGAACAGCCCCTTAGGCTAAGTTCACACGGCATAATTACAGGGCGGAACTACGCCGGCACTTCGGGAGCTCGCGCTGATTGGCGAGTACTCCCGTGGGGCGGGGAGGGGGCGGCAGCCCGCCAGCCCCATAGACATTTATTACTATTCGCCGCTAGTAACTGACATGTCACTTTCTCCCCGCTCGCCGTATTGTACGCATGGGGAGAGGAGGCGTAATCCACAATTACGCGCCGCAGGAGTACGTGCGTATCAACGCAAGCTCCCGAAACACACGATGTACGCGCCGCAACTGTGGATTACCGTAATAACTGGGGCGCATTTCACGCTTATTTGAGCGCATTACTCCGCTAAATACATGGCGAAAATTGGCCCAGTTTAAGCCGTGTGAACCTAGCCTAAGAAGGGTTTACCATAGGAACACAGTGGGGAGAAAGGCTGTCACTAAATACTGTATGTTCTCATGCCACAACAGTCAGGCCAGCCGCTGTATGGTTATGGGGATCTGCCTGTAGAAGAGAATAAGATCTACTTTCACTAAATATTCAGTCTTCTATCAGGTGGAAAGGTGAACAGACTAATAACATGCCCCTATATGGGAGAGTGAAGGCAGAATTTTCGGAAAGCTTGCTGATGCCCATCAAGTACATGAAGACAGATCTCACAAAAACGCCGTGTCCTTACTTCACCTTCTCCACAGGTATACCATCATTAAATTAGAAACCTGATTAGCTGAGAAAACAATGTACGTGGTGTAATCCTCTGTCATAAGCGCTGGCTTTGTGTTGTCGTACAACATCTGGGTCACCAACAAAGAAGGAAAAAAAAAAAAAAAAAGGGGGTGGCCAGAATGTTGGGCCGTGTTCACATCAGCCTCCTGGTTTCCATTGTTTTGTCACAGGAACAGAGCAGCAAAGATCCCAGAAGTCAATGGACCCCGCTGACTTTACTGGGGTTCATTGGATTTCAGTCACAGTATCTGATATATTAACAGACACAAAAAATGTGTTTAATCGAACGTCACTTTTCCTAATGGAAGCTCTGACACAAATGTGAACAGAGCCTTATTCTACTGGCATTAGTAAGGTTTTAAAATCTGATCTTCAGAGCAAAATGTTGCAAAAACAGTCATGTTAGGCAATGGCGTAATGGTAATGCAATTCATTTGCTTTGAGAGCTATGGACGACTTTCACACCGAAACATTATTTTTACATTTTTTAGTGGTTACAATGAGTTTACATAAAACAGCAGTTTCAGGCTGCAAGCTTCATTCCTTCTGTCACAGGGAGACCCCGACTTGTCCTGCCCAGTAACAAGGTCTGTGGATCCAGGATGCTGCTGCCCTCACTTGCTCTCATGCTTCAGCACAGCTTTGTCCCTGGACCGATTTCCCCATTTACAGTTCATTAAAGGGGTTGTCTCACTACAAGGATTGCTTTTTATGTTAAAGATCTTGCAAAAACAAGTCACTTTGCAAATAAATTCCATTAACAGTGTCCTACCTATTCGGAGAATATCCCCTCTTGTAAGGGCTGCATCAGCTCCTCAGGTTGCTATAGCTACAGACCTGTTTTTCTCTCTCTCCTGATAGCTGCCAGCGCTGGTCGTATAGCCTACAGCCTTTTTCTCTCTCTATCTCTCCTGATAGCTAGAGCGCCCAGCGCTGGCAGCCTACAGACCTGTTCTCTCTCTCCTGATACGCTGCTAGCGCTGGTCTCTATAGCTACAGACCTGTTCTCTCTCTCCTGATAGGCTGCCAGTGCTGGTCGCTATAGCTACAGCCCTGTTTCCTCTCTCCTGGAATAGGCTGCCAGCGCTGGTCGCTATAGCTACAGACCAGTTTGATCTCTCCTGATACGCTGCTAGCGCTGGTCGCTATAGCTACAGACCTGTTCTCCCTCTCTCCTGATAGCTATAGCGACCAGCGCTGGCAGCCTACAGACCTGTTCTCTCTCTCCTGATACACTGCCAGCGCTGGTCGCTATAGCTACAGACCTGTTCTCTCTCTCCTGATAGGCTACCAGCGCTAGTCGCTATAGCTACAGACCTGTTCTCTCTCTCCTGATAGGCTGCCAGCGCTGGTCGCTATAGCTACAGACCTGTTCTCTCTCTCCTGATAGGCTGCCAGCGCTGGTCACTATAGCTACAGACCTGGTGTCCTCAACAGCTCAGCAGTAAAGCCAGTCAACACTGAATTCAAAAATGAAACCGAGAAAACAAGAAAGAGGTAAGATGAATTGATGAAGTGAGACAACCCCTTTAACGCGATCTTCCTGCCTTGATGCTGAGGAGTATGTGATGCCCCCCTGCAGTCTGCCATTAATTCTGTTTACTCCCTGTTAGTCGATACTCAGCCTACATGATTCACCGCCGCGCTCTGCAGACTGCTGGGTGTGCTCCTCCATATTTACACCTTGATAAAGGGAGTGTTCTCACATCAGGGTTGTTTGATGTAAAAGCCAAGACTGGATTTAAAATAAGAATCCGTCTTTCCTCTTTTAGTGTCCTTCATTTATGATCTGTCACCAAACTGCATAAAAATCTGAGAAGACTCCTAAAATACAGCCAGAGAGTGGGGAGACATAGAATCAACACAGCTAGGAACACTGTGCCGTCAGATCGATGTCAGAAATCTAGATAATGTAGAAGTGTTCCTATCTTTTAAAGAGGTTCTCTCACCAAGCCGCTTCAGAGCCACAGCCAGCTATAAATCAACAAACTGCCAAGCTGGGGACATCTACATTGACTGACACATAGCTTGCTTTTCCCCAGCTATTTCCTTTACAGACAACATGCAAGAGACATAAATTTGTATCAGGTTTTCTGGCTTTAAAGGGTGTTTACTTAGCAAAAATGAGAGTTTTCAAAGTTCCCTCCAGAAAAAAATCTGCGGGAGGGACTCACCAGGGGTGGAGTGAATGATTTGACAACAGCTTAGGGCCAGAAAAAAGAGACGGGGAGGGTAGAGAAAGAGAGCGAAACCAAAACTTGTTGCTCTAAGGGGAGAAAAAATCTTCTTTATCTCCTGACAACAAAGAAAAATCAACAAAACAATGAATTTAGAAAAAGTCTTTAATGATCTGTCCCTACATAATATTGTAGTGAGAAACCCCCTTTAAAGGGGTATTACCACCATAGAGTTGAGGGAAGATTGTTAAATAGCCATAAAGTTGATAGGGGGGGGGTTTTAAACCCTTGGGGGCCCCCACAGCAGACGGGAGGGGCTGCACTTGCGCACGGCTTCCTTTGTTCTGGGGGAGTTCCAGAAAAAGCAGAGCACACAGTAAATTATTTGGAACCCCCCTAGAACGAGGAGACCTGACAAGGGAAAGCTCCCCCCACTCTCTGAATTTCGGGGCCCTTTTCTGAAAAGGGGGGATAATGGGCAATTCTACATTGACCTTAGATATATACACTTTTTGGCGGAAACGTTTGTAAATTTGTCGGACAACCAGGGCTAGCCCCTTTGTCCCACGTTATATTTTTAAAAAACATTGGTGGTCTTGTAAAACAACTCAAAATTCCATTTTTGCGTAAATGCCACTTGTGCACACGTTTGACTTTCTTATGCCACAATACTGGCGTAAATCACTTCATACACTTCCCCCTTCTAGACAGGAAGGGTATGTTCACACAGCGTAATTTCGGCCCGCATTTCGCCACGTATTTGCACTCTAATACAGACGAGACGCGCGCCGAAATTACGGTAGTTCTCTATGACAACTACGGTATGGATTACGCCTCCTCTCCCCGCTCATACAATAAGATCGTATTGTACGCACGGAGAGATGAGACATGTCAATTACTTGCGGGGGAAAAAGCCTGGAGTATGAATGATAATGGGGCCGGCGGGCTGCCAGCTCCCCCGCACCGCAGTAGTATGCGCGTATCAACGCGAGCTCCCGAAACACACGATGGACTCCGGCGCGTACTGTACACGCCACAGTACTTCGTGTGAACATACCCGAGCAGTAAATCTGCCCCACTGTATAGTGACATACTAGTCTGACCGTCTGTAGAGCGGCAAATGTGATGTTGCATCGGCTACAGTTTATTTTTCGAGATCTACATTGAAATGCGGGAAAACACTTCTGCACTCTCTCATCATAACACGAGTGGAAAAAAGGCAAAGGGGTTTACCCCGAAACCCGGCCCGCTCCAAAACTTTTGCGGAGAGATTCTAGAAAGAGGGAAACTTACGGCAGTCTGAGGTCCTGCTCCAGTCATGCTTCAGTGACTATCTTCCATGCTAAACATTGGACAATGTGATGTGAGGAAAACAGAAACAAAAAAAAAAAAAAAAAA
>JAODAL010055671.1:0-23799 GCA_025379985.1 Phyllomedusa bahiana
ATACCGGCAACATGGGATTACCCTAGTGTGATCCCACCCTAATATGCACTGTGACCCCTGAAATGATTATAATACAAATTGTACCCCCTGAAATAAATTTAATACACACTGTACCCCATGCAATTCAATAAAGCTGTGCCTGTTGATTACAGGCTAAGAAAGCTACAGTCAGTGAAGAGTGTATTCAGTAATATACTGAATATACTTCTCACTGAGTGAGTGACTCCTGGGCTGCCTGGCCCTCGCACTTACAAGCAGTAAGACCAGGTTCACACGTACTGCCTCCTATGCGTAAATCTTTTGCAGAACGTATACGGCTGTCAATTTTTTTCAGACTTCTGTAAAATTATGAGTGTAAAATATACGTTGTGTGCGTAGTTTCTGGCATACTTCAGCATGTATTTTGGGGAAATTACGGCCGAAATACACACAAGAATATGTCCCAAAAAATGCTGTGTGAACATCCCCAAAGAGTGGATCACTATGTCACCAATGAGATTGGCTTACCAAGAAAAATCCCAGTATTCTACATAACCAATCTGCCCCTGGCCATTAACTATTTCTTGAACCTATTTTACCTTAGCTGTAACTTAGTGGTAAAACTCTAAAAAGGCAGCATAAAATTGCCTTCCTAATTGTTGATTATATTCCATCTGACTGAGACTTTGCAGCTCGCAGATGGTGACCATCAGGACTTGCTGTGTATTTACATAATATACCATTATGTAAAGCAGCTCGGAGGTAACCACTTGTGAAGGACTTGTGATTATTTCTTACCGTTTTGCAAAATAGCCATGAATTCACTGAATGCTATCCAGACCACTTTCAGTGTTTCAGGCAGACGTCTTAGTTTTCTGAGTAAAAGCTCCAAGTGTCCAGCAATGATGCCTTGTGGGTGAGTCTGACCCTTATAAACACCCTTCCCCATACTTCTCTATTAGCAAGTAAGCATTTCAGGAAGGTGAAAGTACAAGATATTTTTAAAACCATAGTTGGATCTACACAATGATGCACATTGCTAAAAACATAATCTTTCTTTTAGTTTTTCAAGAACAGAAATGCAACCCTTTAGTTGTATGCATTATATCTATAAAAATGGATGCTTGTGAATGATCAGATAATCCATTTTTTGTTAGGCTCACTTCATACATTTAGAGGACATATGAGCTAGTGCACTGCCGCATACCACCTGGCTCTCAGGGTCCACACCCTGGAAGAGCCCCACCTTCGCCAGACCGAACACATGAACCACCATGTGGTTGGGGAGCCATTACCGGTTATGACTCCACCCAACATTTCCACTAGCTCCAAGGACTCCAACCGCCACAACAAGCAGGCGTGACCATTCACACATGTGCCGCTTCCCAACGCCTGTTCCACGCCTTCTTGCAGTCCGAAAGTCAGAGATCCAAGCCCAATGCATTCAGTTGCACCCCATCTGATCGCCAGAAATTCACCTCAACTGCCTCAGTCATGAAGGTGCACAAAGCCCCCCCCGTTTCGTGCCACCAAAGCCAGGCGATTGAGCCTAATTCTAGCCTTATTTGAATGCTCTACCGAACTGGCCCGACGCCATGTCTTACGGGGGACTAGTTCGGACCACACAATTATCATGTTGGGAAACTGTGACCAAATCCGTAATGGGTCATAGCGAATGACCCTTGTCAGCTCCCTGAGGGGACAAAAGCCCAAATCCTTCCCCCACCCCAAATGTAAAACCAAAATGTCTGGCGACCGATCCCTGCGTGAAAGCAGTGAATCTCAGTAAGGGTGTTTCTCTACAGCATACCTCGCACACCCATCGCAGTCAGCTCTTTTGACACACCAAGTCGCCTTCCATTCACACAAAGGTCCACACGCTCAGCATCCAAGTAAACAAACGAATGTCCAAGGATCCATACCAAGCAGGGATCTCGAGAGACTTGGAAAAGACAAGAAAGAAACAAGAAAAACACAGGCAAAGAAACAAAAGGGGAGTGGAGGATGGAACTTAAATTGCATCACCTTTACCCCAAAGACATCAAATGTGGCCTCATATGTGTCAGATTCCAATCTCCTAATTCTCTTGACTGCTTCGGGAGACAGACCCAAACTGGATGCTTCCATCGCCATGGCAATCAGAAAAAAGTGCGGCGCAAAAATAACTACATACAACCCAAGTATTGTTAAGCACCACCAAAATACGGCAGTAAACTGAAACCGTGATAAAAAAAATCCACATTAAACTGGTGTAAAAACGGACTGGACTGGACCAACGAAACCTACCTATATTTCCTAAAACAGCTCAATGGACATATTGTCACTTCCATAACTGCACAACATGCCCCTGCATTTCCTTATCCGTCTGTACTGACTACACTGTTGACATGACTGACTGCTAGTCCCCGGGAGCTAACCTGGCGCTGCGCCCTGTGACATATGGATGTGGGGAAACAGACACGACTGTACGGGTGCTGTGCGACGTTCTTCAGTTTCCTGACCCTCACTGACTGGGAGTAGGCTCGATCTGGAAATGGACGATGATCTGGAGCTGGGCCTGGTGGGCAGGCCAGGAGTCGGCTCCGGGGTTGAGTGCGACGGCCCCCATCCTGAAGGTGAGAGCTCTGGATCTTGGCTGTCTAGGCCGGCCCTACACCGCCTGCAGGAGACATTCTGGCCCACAAACTCGCTGTTGACATCCGTGGGGCCCGACACCCCATGCTCCCTCCGCTGACGCCTGGCAGGCCTCCTAGCAGGAGCTTCGCCCGGCAGGCCTGCAACATGGACAGACATAGTGGCCACAGGAGGTGCAGCAGGCCCTACCCTTATGGTGGAGCGAGCCCTCCTGCTCTCCACTGAACCCAGGTGTCTGCACAGATTCCTGCTCCATCTCTGGCCCCCATTCTCTAGTGGCAGTGCGCCTCAAGTGCCTCACTGTTTTTCAGGCCACCTTGTAGCACTTGTCCGGGTCTTACCTGATGAAGCCCACTCCTGGCTGAAACACTGATAATTGACTGTACTAGTCAAGTGCTTATATTTGAGTATTGGACTTACTGTTCCTTACTGGAGAGTTGATTTGCCTGTTTTATGCAAATTTGTTTCAATAAATCTGATTACCTATTGGAATATAGTAAAGATGTAAGTGGACTTGTTAATGGGAACAGATGCCCTTCCACTGAGCACCCTACTCTTACCATATGGGGTACCACCTCTGTTACAACTTATGTACAGGATATGTGATAAATTCGTGATTGCTGGGTGCCCAATTGTGTTGGGATCCTCACCAATCACTAGAATGAGGGTCCCTGGTTCCTCTTCACAGCATGACCAGGGTGCAGTGTACTACTGATTCTGTTTGCAACATACATTTTGAATAGAGGGACATAATGCATGCTTGATTGTCACTCCATTCATATCCTATGACAGTGGTGAAGAGGAATTTTGGAACTTGATGCAAGTGATCATGGGTGTCACACGGAAGTTTTCACCATTTCTGTGACAACATTGTAAAAGTCAATTGTAGGAATACTCCTGTACAAATTTGGAAGCCCGTTTTATAAGACAGCTGACATTCGGAAATGCTCCTATGCTGGGACAAGCATTGTCATCTTTCTTCCACTCATAAACAGAATATATTTGGTGATCGTAGAGGATGATTTACTCCTTATGGTCATAATAATATGAATTTTCATTTTTTTTCTTCCCCATCTTCCGAGCTCCATAACTTTTTTTTATTTTTCCATCTACATAGACATATCAGTGCGTTTATTTTGTTGGATAAGATATACTTTCTAATATTGTCATTGCCCATACCATAGAATATAATGGGAAACCGCAAAAAAATTCTAAGTGGGGTGAAATGTGAAAAAAAAAAAACGTATGTATGTTTGCAGAGGTTTTGTTTTTAAAGCATTCACTCTTTGGTATAAATGATGTGTTATCTGTATTCTGCAGCTTGATATGATTCCAATAAAAAAAATTATGTAGGGCTTTCTTTATGTTTAAGTACCATAAAAAAAATAAAAACATCTCTATTTCTTAAATTTGCGCTGTAGTGACATTTTCTGCGACCAATGACTTTTTTGTGCTTCCATCTATGGAGTGAGGATGCATTTTTTTTGCAGACTGAAGTGTACTTTTTATTTGTACTACTTTGGGATAGATGTGACTTTTTGATCACTTTTTATTCCAATTTTTAGGGAGGTGGAATGACCAATTTTTGCAATTGGAATTCTTTTCTTCTACGGTGTACAGTGCATGGTATAAATGGTGTTCTGTTTTAATAAATCTGACTTTTACAAACTTTTGAATTTTTTTTATTTGTAAAATGGCAAAAAGGTTGTCATTTGAATTTTTAATATTTTTTATTTACTTAACATTCTGGGGGACATGTCTGAAAACTGTCTAGGTAGAAGACTTTCTTTGTTGCCCATAGCAAACAATCAGAGCTCCCCTTTCATTTATTCAGAGCACGATATGAAATGAACACTGAGCTCTGATTGGTTGCTATGGGCAACAAAGAAAATCTTATAGCTAGACAGGCCCATTTTTTAAATTTAACTTTGAGTCCCTATAGGGCACTTGACCAGAGGAGGTGTGCTCTACAGTACACCCTTGTACTCATATAAACACTGCAGAAGGCTGTGTAAAGATGATGGTTCTAAAACTTCTCTGTGGCCTCCCGTTTAGCACTCTTGCTCCCCTTCAATCCATCCTTAACTCTGCTGCCCGTCTTATTCACCTTTCTCCTCACTACACCTCTGCCTCTCCCCTCTGCCAATCCCTGCACTGGCTTCCCATTGACCAGCGCAGTAATTTCAAGTTACTAACCATGACCTACAAGGCTCTCCATCACCTCTCCCCTCCTTATATCTCCGCTTTAATCTCCAGATATCTCCCCCTCACGCAACCTCTGCTCCTCAGAGGACCTTCTTCTCTGCTCTCCTCTTATCAGCTCCTCACATAACTGCCTCCAAGACTTCTCCCGTGCTTCCCCCACACTCTGGAACTTACTTCCCCAACACATCAGACTCTCCCCCACTTTCACAAGCTTCAAAAGCAACCTGAAAACCCATCTCTTCAGGCTTGCCTACGACCTAGAATAACCCCGCTCTCTGCCCCTCACCTTCTGTCTCTTCCCTCCTTCCTTGTAGATTGTAAGCCTTCGCAGGCAGGGTTCTCTCTCCCTCTGTACCTGTTGTTAGTTACAGATTATCACTGTTATAACTGTTTGACCTATTATGTATGTAACCTCCTGAATTTACAGCGCCCTGGAATCAATGGCGCTCTAAAATAAATAATAATAATAGGGTATGAAGTGTTAGAATTGCACCCATGAAGGTGATATGTAAGCCTTAACTGAACTCAAGATGCCTTTGTAATTGGATTGATATCGATACCCTGCAGTCTTACTGCGGGGGTGCCGATCGCAGTGAGAAACGGTGCACGGCGCGGTCTCTCATTCATTTAGATGCCATGGCCACGATTGCCGCAGCATCTAAAAGGTTAAGCAGCATGGGAACATAGGCAGCTCCATTCCCATGATGTATTAGTGTCAGCTGTACCTCCGCAAGCTGCCACCAAACCTTATGTGTAGCAGGGATGACTGATAATGCCGCTCTGAATAGCCTTACGCAACAAGGATGTATGGGTTCGTCTGTTGTAGGTAAGGGTTAATTTAAAAAGATGGTGTTAAAATTGTAGACTTGGTAT
Source organism: Phyllomedusa bahiana (assembly GCA_025379985.1). NCBI lineage: Eukaryota > Metazoa > Chordata > Amphibia > Anura > Hylidae > Phyllomedusa > Phyllomedusa bahiana. The sequence goes on from JAODAL010055671.1 coordinate 5,692, forward strand.
TCATAACAAATGAACTTAAAGGGGGTTTGCCACTATTCATTTGGAAAGCTACCTGAATCCAGGTTACAGCTCTGTGTGCTCAGAAGGGGCAGCGTGTGGGATTTGTCTGAATTGCATATCATGTGACCCCAGCAAGGATGACATCACCACGCCTTTCTCTCTTCAGTCATAAAGGTTACTGTTTACAATGTTGTATGTAGCTAACATGTGGCTCAGAGGTAAACTTTTGCCTCCAGAAACAAGAGTCCGGGTCAATTGTCCCCACAGGAACCAAACCTGTGCGATTTTTATTTTCTCGTTATCAATGCAATTCGTCATTGAAGGTTTTCTCTTATTTATGTATTTGCATTGTTTGACGAAATTACTAAGGCAGTACTGAGGACGGAGTAGAGTGACGCACCTGGAGGCTTTTCTGAACACTCAGTGCTACCTGTGGAGAAGAGGTGTGATGTACCTGAGCATGTGGCGACCAGGATGAGGAGCTCTCAAGCCTGGTCGTATCCCCTGGAGTCGAGCTGTAAACAATGGATCACTAATGGGAGCAGCTAAAACAAAAATTGGTGCAGAGTTTTTGATCAATAATGATATGCTGCTGGAAATGTTTATATTAATTTCCAAACTTCCACGTCAATTTTACTGGTGGCAAAACCCCACTTTAACACAAATTTTTTAACACTGAAAGGAGCTCAAAATCATGTCTCAAGATTCATCTTATATTACAAATCTTCAAATTGATTTCCATGGTGATATGGCTGGACGTTTTAGGGGACAGTCGATTTAGTCTGGACGCAGCAGTATATCTTAGGATATGGACTCCACTGTTTCACTGATGACTGGTCTCAAGGTCTTTCTCATATCTGCAGCTGGTGGGGACAGATACACGGAAGTCCTTGAAAGTAGTCACACAGAAGAAGTCACAGGGGGTAGTTAGAATCTGTCGCATCATTAGAGCCAATGTAACCTTGTGAAGCATTGATGTTCATGAAAGTGTACCTCTCAAAATCTCAACTGTCCATGGCCTTCATCTATGTGCCACTTTATTAATTCAAACTCTTTAATACTGAAAACGTTGTGCTGCGCCTTCAGTGGTTCGTTTTGTTTTAGTTTTCCCAAGAGGAATTCTTATTTTTTGTGTTACTTGACAATTTTTTGAAACAAAAAGTGAATGTTTAAAACAAATAATGAATGCTATGTAAATATTAAAATCCAGAAAATACAAAGAAAGAAGCATGGTTAAGCATTATCCATCTGTAAAATGTACAGGATGTTGTGTGGCAATGTTCACATCACTCTCCGACATCTCTGAATACTCCAATTTACACCTCGTCAGTAACTACCTATGCTGTCAGATTTTGTAGCAAGCGTGCATTTCGTCACTTTCAGTACAAAGGCATCTTTCTAACAAAAGCAAATATTGTACTTGCAATCAATTAAGTATGATTTTATAGAAAATGTCTGGACAAGTACCGCTGCTTACTGTAATTTCGTGTAACAAAATGAATACTTTACCTATAGTCGTAATGGGATGGACGCACCCCCTTCACACATTAATGTTGTGTTCATTTCACAATGTGCTATTATTGTGCATTGGGTTTGTTGTTATTTTGGAGAGTTTCCTCTTATTAGTTTATGTATTACCAGTTTCATCAATCTAGAAAATCTGTGATTATATTCTTAAAGACAGTTGTCATGACGATCCCTTTTGTTTTTGCAATCAATGTGATGTCTTAGTTGTTCTTCTTAGTGGCGCTTGTTGTTTCAGTTGTTTTCAAAGGTTGGTGGGGTCTTTACAAGTGAACGTGGTCTCACAGTGTTTTCTCGACAACAAATAAGACATGGGGTCTTTCTGTACGGAAGTGAGTTAGGAGTGTTGTTGGGATGTAAAGCAACTTGTGAAAGGGGTACAGTTTGTTCTGAGATGGGGAACCTCTTCTTCTTTTAGGCACCATGTTTCTGTGTGATATATAAAAATATAAGTTGTTGTGTGGTATGGTAAGATGCTGTACATCCATGTAGTTATTAAAGGGTTTTGCCAGGTACGTGAGTTCCTTACCTCCTTATCGCTGGGAAGGTAGGATTTAACAAATCATGCTGAGCGCATGAAGGCAGCAGGGGATGAGGTAGAGGGACCGTAAGGGGTGAGCAGAGATGTGAGGATAAATAAGGTGGAGGGAGCTCTCGAAAACTTAACTCATATTAATAACTTTTACAACAGTTGATTCTCTTACAGCAAGACTACAGGCTCATACTCTGCAATTTCTCCCCAGCCCCCTTGAAGCTCCATTTCCATTTTACCCACTGTCATCAAGATAAGAAAGTATTTCACGCTTAGTGCGGCCTTTCAGGTTCCTAATTGGGCGGTGTTATTGCAAGATTTCATGGTAAATAAGGGGGAGATTGAGAAATGTGTAGCTCTCAGGAGTCTTCACTTTTTTGTATTATTCACATATTATAAGAAAAGTGATTAAATACCCATTTTTGGATTATTCCATGTCAACATTAACTTCGTGGCAAAATACTCTTTAAAAATTAAGAAACGCTGTATTTCCGTGGAATTCGTCTGTTCATTTTTTACTTTTTTTGTGGGTATTTCGTACTGTTTTTCTGGACAATAAAAATACTTAAAAATGAGATATGTGTTTCTACATTCCAAGACCCATATCGTTTCATTTTCCATTAGCCATGTGTAGGATTTTTTTGCAGGAAATTTCTCAGTTTTCTTCGGTAGCATTTTAAGGTAGGTGCAAACCCTTTGATTGCTTTTATACTTCTTTTTTTGGGATGTGGGATGTATAAAAAACAGCAATTCTGTATGTACTTTTCATTATTTTTTTTTACAGCGTTCACTAACGGATAATAATGTGGGGTAATGTCTATAGTTCAAGGGTGTTAGGAAATTGCTGTTTATAACAGATTATGTTTTCTTTATATTTTTCTTTATGAAAGACATTATGTTAGTCAAGAAAATGTGTTTTTTTTTTTGAGATCACATTGTTTTATTTTTTTTTAAATTATTTAAGTGTAACTATGAGTCTTCACTATCAATTTTACATTACAATGAAATATTGTATTTGGGTGTATCGGGCTTCTTAGTGTAAAACTGAAAAAAGTATTCTACTTAGCAATGTTGATGGCATACCTGAGAACCTTTGACAGGTCTTCCGGACTACCTAGTACTAGTTGCTCTGTTGGCACACTACAGTCCTGTTGAAGGGGCATCAATGGGCATACAAAGGGAGCCCTTTACTCTCTAAACCACTTATGTTTTATTGGGTAGAGCTCAACATTGTCATGCTTACTGTAAGGGATTAAATGGCAGGAATCGTCAAGAAACAGTGGAGCACAACCATGCAGGACTTAGACTAGCATACTGTAAAAAAAAACATGTTCTATCTTAAAGCTGTTGATGACTGTCATTACAAAATAAATCCCAAATCTTCAACAATTGTTGACGCTACGATGATGCATCTAAACTGAACAAAAGCATCACATTTTTGGCTGCCATAGAAAGCCTTTTGAAGACTTTCCATTGAAGAGATAGAAAGAGGGCAGAGGAGCATAGAAAAGAAATATAGTAAACTCATTGGTGGCTCACTAAGAGGTGTTCACGGTCTGGAGGCGCGGATCAAATCTGGACCTCCGCAGGAGATCGGTGTGTAAGCCCACACCAGCGGAGTGGAATCTTAAGTAGGTTCACGAGTATTCACAGAAAGCCCGCGCAAAGGGGATGGTCTTGCTGCGGTGGGAGGTCTACCAGGTCACTTCCACTGGTGGGAGCTTGCCTTCGGTTGGCGGCCCAGGGTAGGCGTGTGGTATGGAATCGTCAAGTAGGGCATAGTAGTCGGGGAGGACCGGCAGGAGGGAGCTCAGACAGGTGGCTCTCTGGTTCGTAAACTAGACAGGCAGAAGGTCAGGGTTTGGCGCAGGTTCGTGTGTGGTAACGTGTAAAAGCTTCGAGGTTCGGTATAACGGGATTAGACAGGAATAGACAATTACTAGGAAACGCTCTTCCTCACACTGGAAATACACCAAGGATCGAAGTGCCGCAGGATAGAGGACACGACGCAGGTACCTTAATATAGGGCAAGTGCCTAGCAATGACACAATACTGGCGCATGCACCTTTTAATATTTCAAAAACTGCCAGGCGCGCGTGCCTGTGGGGCGGAGCCATGCACCGGGAGATTGGAGACAGGCTGAGCCAGGAGCGTAGGTCCAGAGTAAGTGATACGCCCGGTCAGGGAAGGGTGGGGGGGGGGGGTGAGAGGACCCCGAAACCCGACGTGCGGGACGGGGGCTCCGCTTGGGTGTAGGAGCTCGTGAGCGCCTGCGACCTGTGGACAGTTGGTCGACTAGGGGAGTCAGTTGTGATTCAGTCACCCCCCCCCCCCCCCGTTTTAAACACGCTCCATACTCTTGGGCCCCCCTTCCTTATCTGATTGGAGTGACATCTTACTGGTGAGGCTGCGGTTCTAAGATATTCTCCTCGGTCTCCCCAATGACCTCTCTTCAGGACGAACCCTTCCAGTCTACTAAAAATACATCTTTTTTCCTTTTTAGTTTCTCCTAATTGCCCAGATCCTCTTTGACCTAGAGAAGACATTGGGCCGCACAGCCCAGACAGAGGAGGAACAGCCTTTGGGAAAAAAGTGATTTAAGGACCAGGGTTTTTCATGTTAAGGAGACATGAAACGAGTTGGGGATTCTCTTAGTAGGAGGAGCCGGAGTTTTGTTTAGGACCAACCGGGTTGGTTAATGCGGCAGATTACTCAAAGGGTCCTGGAAATATGAGGGTGGGCGGGGGTCCCAGTTTGTGAGAGACTTTTTCTAAGGCGACCATGGACATATCTAGCCGAGTGCAACATCCTTGTCACCTGAGTAGGAAAACCGGAGGGAGAGATTTTCTTTTGTCCGATTGAGTCTTCATGCGCTGAGAAAGCGCGTGAACAGAGACTGACGGGTCTAGGGCAGATGAGCCTTCATGTCTTGTCCAGTGCAGTCCGCCGCCGGGTACCTCGGAGGAGGTTGCCAGAGGGAGAGGAGGGCTGGGGATGCAGGCCATACACAATGTAGAAGGGGGAGACCCCCGCGGACTCAGGACTCAAGGGAGTTATAAGGAGAAATCACGCCCAGGCGGCAAGTTGGATCAATCATCTTGCAGTTTAGCCGAGACGAAATGGCAAGGTAAACATCCAGGGGACCTGTTTTGACCATCTCCATCTGGCCGGTTCGTCTGTGAGTGGTAGGCAGAAGAGAAGTCGAGCTTCACCTGAAGTTGGTTACACTGGGATCACCAAAACCTGGAGACAAACTGAAACTCCCCGGGGGTCCGATGATGATTTGCTAAGGGGAGGTCCATGTTAGACGGAACACATGGGAAGAATAGCTCGCCAGACGGAAAGGTAGACGGCAGGGCCTTGGCAACGGCGATGAAATGCGCCATCTTGGAGAGAAGCGAATCCGTGATCGCCAAATGTATGTGTTGCCAGACGACGGAGGAAGATCAGTTATGAAGTCAATAGAAATGGTGGTCCAAGGTTGTGAGTTGGGGTTGGGTAGTGGCTGTTGTAGGGCTGACCGGCTTTGTTGCGTGGCGTCTTGTTGCTGGGCACAGGACCAAGTCACAGACGATATCGAAAAGTCTCTTAACATCCTTTTCAAGTTCTGGCCACCATTTAGAACCGGACGAGATATCTGGTGAGAAGGTTCTTCGGGCGCCGAGGATGATGGCCTCCAAAGAGCAATGTCCCCCATTTTAAGGTAACGTTTGCGGAGAGCAGGGCGCACATAATCTTCCAGGAGGAACCTTCCGGAGGTCCATGGAGCTGCCGCAGGATAAGACGTTCTGGAGGAATTATGTGTTCTGGAGTAGAGTAATCTTCACCCACCAAGTCGGAGGCACGGGACGAGGGCGGTTCAGCTCTCACATTATTCTCTGCAGCCTCCTGAGTGGATCTGGAAAATACGAATACGGGAGATAAAAGCATTGCGACCACCTAGCCTGGCGTGGGTTAAGTCGCTGAGACGTCTGAAGATTATGGAAGGTTTTTTGTGTATATCGGAGTTGTAGTTACGGATGGGGGAAAGGGCACACTCAGCAGATAAAGCACTCCTCAAGGGCAGTTATCTAGAGTTTTATGGCCTGTAGCTCTTCTCCGGTCACCAATCGTTGTAATTAGTTCCTTCTCGGCCGACCGAGATACGTTCTTGGAAATAGATAGCCGCACGTTTACAGTCGTTACCAGTGGGCATTTCTTGCGTAAGGACTGTTCCCGGCTCCCACAGAAGAAGGCATTTCCACTTCCAGCGTGAAGGGTTTTTGCGGGGGTTCCGGGAGTGCAAGGATAGATGCGTAAGAGAAGGCGGAGACTTGAGCCTCACGAAACGCCTCTTCGGCCTCAAAAAGGGCCAGCTAGCGTGGATTGTGCTTTTGTTTCTTGGTATGGGCCTCTATACGGAGCCGACCTAGCAATAGAGAAGTGAGGGGCATGAATTGGGCGGTTTTAGTAGTTTGTACCAGAAAGTCAAGAAACGCTTCTGTATTGCCGCAGGACGATATGGGCGTGGCCAATGCTAGCACGGCTGACGTTTTGCTGGATCCAATCGTTAGGCCTTGGTCAGAAATGACGTAAAAAACCAGAAAGGGAAGGCTAGTTCTGAATTTGGAAAGAGGCATCTTCATGCTTGGCATAAGATGGTTCTCCCCCGGAGATGCTCAACACCTGGCGAAATGACATGCGGTGGGTCCTAAGGTCGGGAGAGTACACCAGGGGATGTCATAAGTAAGCCACCACGCAGGAGTAGAGTGAGGGCATTGATGAAGATGCAATTCACGGAACTCTGAAAGACGGCAGGCGCCATTTCAACCGTCTCCTTGTAAAAGGCGTATCATCTAGGGTACTCAAACGTACCCAATCCATGGTGTTAGGAGGTTCGGTCTTCCAATTCATCCGCCTTGCGGTGGGAATTCGGACCAAGTTGTGTAGGACCCCTCTTCAAATCCTAACTTGGGAGATGATCTTTGACAACCTGTAGGCCGGTTCAAACAATTCTGTGATTCATACTGGCAATGGGTAAACGGTTTTTACACCGTGATTCTTGTTTCAGATCATGGTATAGTCTATGCTAGAGCGCCGTAAGGTACGTACTTCGCTTCTTTACGGAAATAAGAACCCGCTACCCGCGGGGACGAGGACTCTTACGGGGTGAACCCTTTCCTGAGATTCTCATGGATGTATCAGACATGGCTTGCGGTCTCTCAGGAACCGGACAGTGGGTAGACTCGGCAACGGGAGAGGACTCGGTTACCCGGCAATAAGTCGATCAGGGCAATCGTGTATGGACGATGCGGAGCAAGGACTCTCGGCTTGTCTCTCGGGAGAACACATCTGGCGTACTCCAGATATTCGGGGGCGGCAGCCTAGGGCAACGGGTCCTGTAGGGTTCGAACGCGAGAGCTGGAAGCACCGGGCGAGGTGCCTACCAACAAACACCCCCGACAATTGGACCCAAAGAAAGATCATCTATCCAGATAATTGTCCAGTCCTGAAGGAGAGGTGAGCCGCTGCCATGGGAGTCCAAGGTGAAGGAGGACCGCCAGCCGAATAAGAGCGATAGGGCAAAAAAGACACATAGAAGGAGATCTCTTCTTTATGCAGCGCCTCCACACGTGGGAGGGGACAGAGGCTTTGGTTGACAATGGATGGCTGTCGCGCTATGCAGCTTCACGCTGATGGATGAGTGGCAAGCGGGGTTTGTTCCAAAGCGGGACAACCGGAAGCCGTAATGCTTCACAAAGGGCGGGGATGAAGTTCCCGCCAGCCGAATCCAGAAACCGGAACCGGAAAAGGGACCAGTCTGAATGACCTCAGGGGCATCAAGACGGGGAAGGGGGTTTCCACTGGGTGCCTCCCCACAGATCCTGGGGGGGATTTTTCCCGCGGTTTGGGGGCCCCCGGGGCCAATTCCCCGGAAATGTTGGCCCCCACATAGGGGCACAATTTCCTTTCCCGACCTGGGCCAACTCTTGCTCAGAGAGCGACCCGATAAACCTGCATGGTCCTCGGGGGGTTTGGGGGTTTCCCCGCGGAGGCCCGGGAACACTGGTCCAGGGGGGGAAAAGGGCGGGGTTTTGGGCTGACTGCGTTCTTCCCGAATTTCCTCCCCCGTTAAATGAAGCGACGCGATGCGGGTCACAAAACCGGGATCAGTCACGAGGAAACGGGGGTCTCTGGGGCCAAGACGCCTTAACTCGGCTTAAGCCCTTTCTTGAAGTGGCGCAAGAGCGGCCCTCGTTCCATGACATTTCAAGGCCAGAGTGCAAATTGCACCGCTATTCTTAAAAAAGATCCTCCTGGCATAGGTTTGGGAAGGGGGGTTCAGCGGGGGAGAAACGAGCTGGTTTCCTCAAAGACATTGGGGAACCACTGAGGAACGCTGAAAATCCGCCGTTCTGGATCGTTCCTGCCCACAGGGGTGTACCCATGCAGGGCCTTTCCCGGAGAGGAGCGACCACAAAAGCCACTTTGCACGTTCGGACGGGAACTGATCACCCTCAGTCCACGTCATAGAGCACGGGTATAACCCCCTGCAATTTCGGTCTCCTTGAACTTAGTGGGAGCGACCCGAATTTGGGCCCCCCGGGCCACGGGAACTTGAGGCGGGGGACAACCCCGGGAGAGGGTGGGGGTTGCTGCTGTGGACGGTGACAGGTTGAAAACATGGTGGATATGAGTAAGTTCTGCGCCTGTGCCCGGTGCTGTACGGCAAGCAACAACGGTCGCGATCCGCCAGCGGTAAGGGCCCCTTTTGCGGATCCTGGCGGATCCTACTGTAAGGGTCTGAGGGACCCACTGGCCCACCGCAGGCGATGGTGAACCCCCACCCAGGGGTGGAACTAAGTAGGCCCCCGGGTATTACCAGAGCCCCCCGCAAAGCGGATGGCTTGCGCGGGGGGAAATTACCAGGTCATTTCCCCCTGGGGGGCTTCTGCGGGGGGCCCGGCCAGGGGGGCGAGGTACAATCGTCAGGCAGGCTCGTCCCGGGGGACGGCGAGGTCGGGAAAGGGGCGGCTCTTTTTTTAAAACGAGCAGGCAAAGGGTCAGGGCTGGCGGCAAGGTTCGGGGTCGGAAAAAGAAAACTCGGGGTTGGGTACAGGGTAGACAGGAAAATAGGCCCAATAAAGGAACCGCTTTCCTCCACGGGAAATACACCAAGGTTTGGCAAAGGCCGACGGGGAAAGGCCGACTTAAATAAGCAGTCCCCGGCAATAAACATTCCCGGGCGCACTCCCCCCTTTAAATTTTCAAAAAGCCAACGCCCCCGGCCCTAGGGGCAGACCCAGCGCCGGAGATAACGGGCTACGGGACATGGGGGTAATGAACCCGGCGGGGACGGGGGGTGACAAACCCGAACCCGACATGGGGGGGGGGCTCCGCTGGTGTGAGCACACACCCTGCGACCCGGAACAGTGGCGCAGGGCCCATGACAAGAGGTTTAAGGGCTTTCCCCCCGGCACAGGTTTTTTAAAGGATTTTAAACGTTTTGGTTTTGAAACCCGTCTGTAAATGGCCGTAAACCCTTTACATGGACCTCAAGGGGAAAATTCGTGCAGCAGTCCCCACGCCCAGATTTTCCATCTGACTTTTTTTAGCCCCACCGGGGGTCTAAAAAACATTTCATTCTTCCGCTCTTTTTTGGGGGGAAACAGAACAAGTGGGTTCAAAGGGGAGGGCTTGAACCCCCAAAACGGCGAAAGGGATTCCCTTGTGCCAAAAAAAACCAAAAACCGGTCGGAATTTCCCCCAAACCGGTATTTGGTTTTGTGCCGTAAAAAGGCCCCTAAGGCCTGCTTTTCCCCCAAAGTTTGCTGACCAGTTACGGGGTCTCCCAAAAAAGTAGAGAACTTTTGGAACCAAAAATGAATGAAAAGGGGGGAAAAGTTAAACCCAAGAAAACGAAAAGTAAGTGTCCCTATATTATGTAAACCCATCCCAGATTTGCTCTTGCGTTTAGTTTAGTCTAGATTTTAGTCATTTCAAACTGCTGTACTGAATTCTGGGATTTTTTTCCATTATGATTTGTTTGCATTCATTTTGGTTTTCAGATCATAAAACGTTAACGTTACCAGAAAACAACACTTGGAAAACACAAGGACAATATTTCCCCTCTGTCCCTTCCCCCTTTTTTCATTTGACATATAGAAAATTGTTTGCTGGTAAACATTTCCTTTTTTTGGGGAATGCGTTATTCCTTTTTTTTAAGAAAACTACCTTGTTGAGTTCGCCATTTCCCCTGCCTGTCTCAGCGCTATTTAAATCTGGGGGAAGGGGGGTTGCAAGATAATCAAAATGTCTATTTTCTCCCTCTCTTCTCCAGCACGGAAAGCTTTGATTAACACAGTAGTTCAGGAATGAAAGCAATGTCTGTATTTTTTCCTTATAGTCATTGACATTTTAACGGTATTTGAGGTTATTTCCCACATAAAGTAGACTGAGCTGATGGAGTTACAGTGTTTTTTTTGTGTGACTCCAGGACCCTTGAAATTAAGGGAAAAATTTTAGGCAGAAAAAGATAAAAGCAAAAAAGTAAACGCTTACAAACATTATAATAAAAGTGTTATAATAGTGTTACTTTTTATGGGTATGAGGGGAATGCTAAGGGGTTTTGGGAAAATTTAAAATATAAGGGAAAAAAAGTACGTTATAAATATTTTAATATTCAAGCACACCTGGCATTGAAGAGAAAGGGAAAATAAAACCTTTAAACGAAAGATCAGTAAGTATTTTTTAAATAAAACCCCAAAGATATAAAAACTGGGGGGAATGATGAAATTTGGCGTTTAAAGCCAGTTTTCATGTGCATTATAATGCAAGAATGCACCTATTTAAAAGAACCCCATTTACATGGGGCATAAATCGTGCAAACCATACTGGGGGACATTTCTGGGTCGGTAAACCACTTTGAAAGTGCCTACTGTTCCAGCGTAATGTGCCTAAAAATGCCGTAGCAAAGCTATAAATCCATAGCTTCGTACGGTTCTAGTGCGCCCCACCTCCCGCCCCCCGAAATCAGGCACATTACATAGTGCCACGGGTGCTCTGTAATGCGCCTGATATTGGCGTGTCCAATTCAACATGATCGACAGCACACTTCTTGCAAATTAGGTTCCTTTATTCAAATCACAATATTGGCATCATAAACAGCAAAAGCACTTTACAATACTTGAACGTCAAAGTTTTCGGTCACATTGGACCTTATTCAAAACTGTCACTTAGCAGCTTTAGGTAAAGAGCAGATAATGAAAGCCAGCCGCAGCTCGGTCTATATAAAAGTGATGATCTATATTGGCTTGTGGCACATATATATATATATATATATATATATATATATATATATATATATATATATATATATGAGCTGGATATCGGGCTGAAAAACGGCAGTTATCTGGCGCAAGCCTCGTTCATACAATGCCGCCCATAATATCATTTAGTGATAGCTATTGACACAACATATTACTAGGTGTGGGCATTAAAAGGTGTCAGAAAAATAAGTTGTTTCCTTCCAAAAACAGCATCACACCCATCCATTGCACTGTATTTATATTGCAGCTCCGCTCCATTGGCATGCTGTTGAACTACAAAAACACACACATACCTCCCAATTTTTAGAGATTGCAAAGAGGGACACATCAGGCCACACCTCTAACCCTGTTCAAACACATGACATCACACCAAGACAAGCCTCTATCCACACCCAAACACACACATGCCAAATTTTTAGATAGCCAAAAAGGGACACATTTTCAGGATTGCATTGTAGCCAATGATGAAATAAGTAAGTTATTATGTAATAAACAGTTAGGAAGCAATCAGGTACTTTTTAAAGCAAGATAGTCAGTTTATTGATGCAAATCTATTTCCCAAATTAAAAAGAGGGACATTTATAGAGCTAAGAGGGACAGAGGGACCTGGGTTAAAAATAGGGACTGTCCCTCCAAAATAGGGACAGGTGGGAGGTATGCACACATGCTGTAGACAGGTGTTGCAAATGTTACTGCAAGAAAGCAGCCACTCATTTCTAGTCTTGGACAACTCTAATAAGGGCTGAGCACTTTAGACAATAGAAAATAGATTATTTCAAGCGGTACATAGCATGGAACATTGAGACGGGCCCTGGTTTTATGGTGGGAAATAACCAAGGTCACTGTATTAATGCTGAAACCAAAATAGCTGAAAGTTTCCAGGGGTAGTCTTCCTGGTATAGCTATGTTTTCTTGAGATCTAAGAATTTTGTGTTCACTTAGGCAGGCATCCTACCATCCATATCACCTGTAATGTATGGTATTATCTCAGCCATCTTGTGTTATTCAACTATGAAACACTCAGTTTATGCAAAATCAATCCCAAATCTTTAACAATTGTTGACACTACGAATGATGATGCACCTAAACTAAAGAATAGCATCACATTTTTGGCTGCCATAGAAAGCCTTAGAAGACTTCCCATGAAGAGAAAAGAGAGGAGCATAGAAAAGAAAGTGCCTCATAGGAGGATCACAGTGCTTTCCGCCCCTATTATGTTGTAGGGTTTTACCAATAAAAGGGTTTGTTATTTGTTGCCTTTTTACCACTCTTTATTGCTAACAATAAAGCTCCCCCGGAGATGTGGAATCCTCCCTGGTTCATGCCACCCAATAGCAAAATGGTGGGTCCAACTATGGCTGGTTACTCTCTACCTATTGAACTTATAGTAGCCACACTGACAGCTTATAAGACACGCGCGACCTTGGAATAGAAGCATAGCTCCATCAGAGCTCTATAATATAACTTCATTATGTCTACAATCTAGACTATAAAAAATCAGGGGCTCCTGGGAGTCATTTATAGTGTGAAAACCTTAAGGCCCCACAAAAGTGCAATGCTTGATATGTAGTTTCTGTAGATGTCATCTGCAGGACTACAGTGAAGCATTGGGTGTGATTAGGCCAATGTCAAATTCATCATAAAACTCGTCCTCCATTATTGTTTCTCTTCTTCACAAACTAACCACTGATATCAGTTAAAAGCCCCATCAGCTAGAGAGGATGTACAATCCCACTAAGAGTGCCTGATAAATGAAGCAGTGGTCGATGCAACTACTAGGCAGTGTTACCTTACCCATAAAAGCATTTATCGGAAGAAAATATAAAAGGATATAAATTGCTGATATATCTTAAGGAAACTGGAACTACCTTGGTTTCTGGCAGCACAGCTGATGTTCATTAATTATTCTTAGAAGTGTATATGGTGTTTTCAAATTTCATACCCCTGGCTGCTTGACAAGCATTTTGCAGGAAAATAGCTAGATCCAGATACTCAGGGTTTAGCTTTAATTGGAAGGAGAAGTACATGTCTTTGCAAATATGTATCATTACTTTGAAGATGTTAGTGCAAAGTCATGAAACTTTTTTTATATTTTTGATATTTTATTGTACTATAAGGAAATGCTGTATATTTATGCTGCCTTCTCCACAATCCAGGATAATATCATTTGCTATTGAGTCTTGCTGTACCTAATTTCTACACTTTATTATTTCATAGTTCGCTTTTTACAAATTCTTGCTTTAAAGGGGTAATCTGGTTTAAAGCAGAAGTGATAAAGTTATTGCTAGATTGGTAAAACCTCTGCCAATTACTTGAACACTGATGTCCCATTCCACACCAAGTTGCAAGACTATGGTTAGGATTTAATGGACCTTGCCAATCCAACTTATATGGTACTTGAGCTGGGTGCGTGCTTGGCAATTTAACCTAGTGCCATAGATTTTGAATTCAGTGCCACTCCATTCAAACTCCAACCAACCGTAGTCTTGTGGCTAGCACAGACAGGAGAATGGTGTCCACCTATCTAGCATTTATTACCTGGATAGTGAAAATCTTATTACCATAAATCAAGGTCTACGAATAATCACCAGATGGCTGGCTACTGGTGCGTAAATATGTACATATTGTATGTCAGCCATTGAATGTAATACTGGTCGAACTTAAAGGGGTTGTCTCACTACATTGATTCATCTTACCTCAGTCCTGTTTTCTTGGTTTCACTTTGAATTCAGGGGCGTGTTTACTGGCTTCTACTAAACTGCAGTAGAAGCCAGGTCTGTAGCTATAGCAACCAGTGCTGGCAGCCTATCATGAGAGAGAAAACAGGTCTGTAGCAATAGCGACCTTAGGAGCTGATGCAGCCCATACAAGAGGGGATATCTAGGAATAGGTAGGACATTGTTAATGGACATATATTGCAAAGTGACTTGTTTCTGCAAGATCTTTAACATAAAAAGCAATCCTTGTAGTGAGACAACCCCTTTAAGGGCAAAAGCTGCTTTACTTTAGTTTCAAGTTGCGGCTCGTAAAGAGGAGAACAAACCAATCCTCGGGTTCCTCCGTTTCCCTATCTTTGTAGCTGGTTGGAGTATAACATTTGAGCCATTTCCTTACTGTAGGTAACCTATAATGTTTTATATTCAATGGTTTTTCCATCTCAGACATTTAGGGCGACATGTATGAACAGGGCTGCGCCAGAAGTCTGGCATCTTTTCAGCCCGATTCCTAGCACAGCCCCATTCATAATAGTTTAAAATCGCCTGTACACCAATATCAGGTGCATTACAGAGCGCCTGTGGCACTTTGTAATGCGCCTGATTTCGTGGGGGTGTGGGAGAGGGGGCGCACTAAAACCGTACGAAGCTATAGATTTATAGCTTCAGTACGGCAATTCTAGGCGCATTACTGCTGGAACAGATAAAGCACTTTCAAAGTGATTTACCTGAGCCAGAATTGATGTCTTAGCGTTAGAATGCGCCTGATTTATGACCCGCAGTAGACCGGGTTCATAAATCAGGTTCTATACTATTGTTAAGCGCACAAAAATTGGCGTCTTAACGCCAAAAATAATATGTGTCGCCCTTATTGTATCAATAAAATATACCCTAAATGTGGTCAAACCTCTAGAAGTAATGCCTATCTTGAAAATGGCCCTCAAATGTCTCAGTGCAGGACAAAAATTTGGTCATACTTGTGCAGTACTCTACATGCATTTCACAGAGTGCCAAGTGGGTTTGTTATATTTAGGCCCATTCTCAAGACAGGGGCGAGGTGTGACCTGCACTTATTAGACATTTATGGCATATCCTATCAATAGGTCATAAATGTTTGAGATTGAAAAATTCATTCAGTACATTTTCCTGCCACATTCTTACCATGTGTTTTGACAGCAGATATTTTGCCAGTAAAAATATTGCAGTGTTTCTGAGCACTAATTTTAACATAGTAAAAGGCATATAATCAATATTGCTTTTACACTGTGATCCTTGTACAATGCTCCCTCAACATACAATATTAATCTGTTTTGGGACAACCATTGTATATTGAGACCATAGGTCTATAGAAAACTGATAATTGAAGCCGAAAAATGACTCCCACAATAGTACAAAATGAAAATGTAAGAAAATAAGTAGAGAACTAACACAGGTACAAAATGTCCTTACATATAACAGTCAGAAAGAGCTGCTGGAAGCTGGAAATCACTTTCTATGTTAAGGACAGGATCTTCTTAGGGTCATGTACTTTATACAGAATGTGCCAAAAAAAGAAAATGCTGCCGATCTCACCTGGGGCTTAAAGGAGCCACTCATCATTTAAGGAGCAGTGTATTTGACATTGTATGTTAAAACCAGACAGTTGTACATATGTTGAAACTATTGTGTCCTGAGGCCATTGTAACTTAAGGGACCACTATATGTTCTGTATTAAATTTGATAGATTATACCAGATTTTTTAAAGATCTAAGGCCTATCTTTTAATTAGTCAAGACTGAAGATATGACAGTTTGATACAATGCAAAGTAGTCAGAGTGCAGCTTGTATAACAGTGTAAATTTGTTTTGCCCTCAAAATAACTCAACACACAGCCATAAATGTCTAAACCGCTGGCAAAAAAAAGTGAGTACACCCCTAAGTTAAAATTGAAAAATTGGGCCCAGTTTGCCATTTTCCCTCCACAGTATCATGTAACTCATTAGTGTTACAAGGTTTCAAGTGTAAATCTGGAGAAGGTGTGTTAAATTTGGTGTTATTGCTCTCACACTCTCTCATACTGGTCACTGGAAGTTCAACATGGTACCTTATGGCAAAGAACTGTCTGTGGATCTGAAATAAAGAAATTTTGCTCTACATAAAGATGGCCTAGACTATAGGAAGATTGCCAAAAGCCTGAAACTGAGTTGGCCAAGACCATACAGTGGTTTAACAAGACAAGTACCACTCAGAACAGGTTTCAACATGGCCGACCAAAGAAGTTGAGTGCATATTCTCAGCATCAGATTCAGAGATTGTCTTTTCAAAATAGATGTATGAGTGCTTATATCATTGCTGCAGAGGGTAAAGGGGTGGAGGTCAGCCTGTCAGCGCTCAGACCAAATGTCGCACACTGCATCAAATTGGTATGCATGACTGTCATCCTAGAAGGAAGCCTCTTATAAAGATAATGCACAAGAAAGCCTGAAAACAGTTTGCTGAAGACAAGCAGACTAAGGCCATGGATTACTGAAACCATGTCCTGTGGTCTAATGAGACCAAGATAAACTTACTTGATTTAGAAAGTGTCAAGCGTGTGTGGCAACCAGGTAAGGAGTACAAAGACAAGTGTGTCTTGCCTACAGTCAAGCATGGTGGTGGGAGTGTCATGGTTTGAAGCTGCATGAGTGCTGATGGCTGTGGGGAGCTACAGTTCATTGAGGGAACCATGAATGCCAAGATTACTTGACAACGATTTGAGCATGTCCCCCCCTTTTGGGGCCGCAACAGTACCCAAACATAATGACCCCAAAAAAAACCCTAAGCAAACCACCCTTGCAAAGAAAATGAGAAAAAAAGGGTGGGGGTACCAAGCATGTTTCCAAACCCTAAACCTTTTAGCATCTGACGGCACCCTAAAATAGGGGGTGGAGGGCCAAGGTCTTAACATCCCCGGGCTCGTGACCATCAGGGAGGAGTGGAAGGGGATTGTGTGTTTCAACCAGTGAATCTATGAACTTCTGCCAAGAGATTTAAAGGCAGTCCGGGGAAAATAAGGTGGACACACAATTACGCCCCGCAATTACCCATTTTCAGGGGGGGGAGGGGGGGCGGGGCGTAACGTCGCTGAAAATGACATTCACTTACCCCCCCTGCGGCGGATTCGCCGAGCGGGAAGGAGACGAATCCATAGTTCTCTATGAGAATTTTTATTCTGAAATGACGAGCGATTCCAGCCGAATTCGGCAAGGGACTGATTACGGACTGAAACGTCCCATTTAAGCCGTGGAAAAGGGCCTAAAACCTTCACTGACTACTTTACATTGTAACTGTCATTCTTCATTTTTCCCTACCCCCAAAATCCTGTTTCTATTTCTCCATGGTACCTGTCAATATTTCTCCTTGTTTCAACTATCCTAATGCATTACATAAGTGACAGATAGCCCATGTATTATATGTAGTTAACATTTCAATTTACTATTATTTAGTGATTTTTAAGACATCTTGTTATGATTTATCCCTCTGTTAAACGGAGGATTTTGGTATAATATCGAAAGTGCGAATTAGGCTGTTGGTACTCTTGCCACCTCTTCATATGGGATTGCTTTGCCATTTTCAGGGTTGCATAGTTTGTGCACCAGTTTTAAACTCTTTAATTCCAAAATTGTTTTAATCTATGGTGTAAGAATTTCTACCTAGAAAGGTCCCAAGGTTTTAGAGATTTTGAAAAATGACTCTATTAAGACTTTATAAGGATTTCAGAGCTTTGCATGTGCAATAATCCACTTAAACGGGTTGTTTCACTACATTGATTCATCTCACCCCACCTTTTTTTCTTGGCTTTATTTGAATTCAGGGGTGGGGTTTTTCTGGGTTTACTAGGGCAGAAAACCCGGGCTTAGCTATAGCAACCTGGGCACCCTTTTTTAGAATCAAACTGGGCTGAAAAGCAACCTGGGAGCATGCAGCCCATACAAAAGGGGGGTTCTTAGATAGGTTTGGACACGTTAAGGAATATATTTCAAAAAGTGACTTGTTTTTTTTTCAAAACTTT
>JAODAL010055672.1:0-23799 GCA_025379985.1 Phyllomedusa bahiana
CCCCCGTTTCTCTAAGGCCGTTTGTAGTGCCCCGGAGCCGGGCCTTCGCCCTTTCCTAAGGCCTTTTGTATGCACTAGGACCCCGTCCCCCCTCTTCTTAAGGCCTTTGTATGATTTTGAGCCGGCGTCGCCCTCCTTCTCTAAGGCCGGTTTTTTAGTGCCTAGGGCCCCCCTGCGCCCCCTTTTTCTAAAGGGGGGTTTGTAGTGCCTAGGAGCCGGCCGTCGCCCTTTCTCTAAGGCCCTTTGTATCCTAGGGGCCCCCCGTCCCCTCTTCTTTAAGGCCTTTTTAGTGCCTAAGGGGGGCCGTCCGGGCCCCCTCTTTTCCCCCTAAGGCCGGTTTTTTAGTGCCTAGGGCCGCCGCGCCCTCTTCTCTAAAAGGGCCGGGGTTTTTTTGTGCCTAGGGCCGCCGGCCCCCTTTTTCCAAAAGGGCCCTTTTTAGTGCACTAGGGCCGGGCCCTGCCCCTTTCTAAGGGGCCCTTTTTGGGGCCTAGGGGCCCGGGCCCTCGCCCCTTTCTCAAAACCCTTTGTATGCACAGGGGCCGCCGTCGCCCCTTCTCTAAGGCCTTTTAGTGCCAGGGCCGGGCCGTCCCCTCCTTTTTTCCCAAAGGGCCCTTTTTTAGTGCCTAGGGCCGGCCCTCCCCCCCTTAAGGGCCTTGTAGTGCCTAGGACCGGCTGCCCCTTCCCCCTAAGGCCCCTTTTTTATGCCTATTCCGGGGCCTCGCCCTCCTTTTTCTAAGGCCGGTTTGTAGTGCTCTAGGTGCCGGCCGTCGCCCTCTTCTCTAGGCCCTTTGTAGTGCACAGGCCGGCCCCCCGCCCTTTCCCAAGGGCCCTTTTTTTAGTCTCTAGGACCGGCCGTCGCCCTCTTCTCAAGGGCCCTTTGTAGTCCTAGGGCCGGCCCGGGCGCCCTCTTTCTCTAAGGCCTTTTTTAAAAGCACTAGGGCCGGCCCTCCCCTTCTTAAGGCCCTTTTGTATGCCTAGGGGCCGCCCTCGCCCTCTTTTCCCAAGGGGGTTTTTGTATTTCACTTTGGGCCGGCCGGCCCCCCCCCTTTTTCCCAAGGGCCTTTGTAGTGCCTAGGAGCCGGGGTCCCCTTTCTCTAAGGCCGTTTGTAGTCCTAGGGCCGGCCGTCGCCCCTTTCTCTAAGGCCGTTTGAGTGCCTAGGGCCGGCCGTGCCCTCTTTTCTAAGGCCGGTTTTGTAGTGCCTAGGCCGGGGCCCCTTTCTCTAAGCCGGTTTGTAGGCCTAAGCCGGCCTCGCCCTCTTTTCTAAGGCCGGTTTGGGAGTGCCTAAAGGGCCGGCCGTCGCCCTCTTCTCTAAGGCCGGTTTGTAGTGCACTATATGAGCCGGCCGTCGCCCTCTTCTCTAAGGCCGCTTTGTAGTGCTCTAGGAGCCGGCCGTCGCCCTCTTCTCTAAGGCCGGTTTGTAGTGCTCTAGGAGCCGGCCGTCGCCCTCTTCTCTAAGGCCGCTTTGTAGTGCACTAGGTGCCGGCCGTCGCCCTCTTCTCTAAGGCTGGCTGGTAGTGCTTTATGAACTAGCCTTAGAGGATTTTGCCAGGTGGGAAAACCCCTGTAAACTACACCCAGTTTTGTTAAACATTTCTGCTCTCTAGATTCCCAATTTAATGGTCAATGCTGCTAACATTTAAATTGTCTTAAATTATGTCTAA
This sequence comes from Phyllomedusa bahiana, assembly GCA_025379985.1. Classification (NCBI taxonomy): domain Eukaryota; kingdom Metazoa; phylum Chordata; class Amphibia; order Anura; family Hylidae; genus Phyllomedusa; species Phyllomedusa bahiana. Next base: position 1,663 of record JAODAL010055672.1, read on the forward strand.
CCGCTTTCAAGATCTCATTAAAACTGAACGGCTTTTAATGCACCAGCAAAACCGCTTATTTCCTACATTCTCACCTCTTTTTAACCAGAGCTTTTTCTTACAGTAAAGCCTGTAGCGCTGATTTTCTAGGGCCGAGGAAAACATTTGTGTTTATGAACAATGCTGACCCTTAAGTCACAGTGTACTGCATTCTCAGGAGATTATCTCTGCGATACTGAAGTCATCTATACCCTGTGAAGTACAAGCCCAACCATTTACAGAGCTTTCAAATAAATTCTTCCTACCACTTTCACACATGTTCAGTAGGACTTAATAGAAAGAACTAGCGTATCGCCTAGGACTGCCAGGCTTGTGTTAGGGACATTGTTTCAAAGGAGGCATAAAACAAGTATTCATAGCTAGAAGCAATATTTAATACAACAATACTGCTGTTTTCAAATGTCCCTGGAGACCCCAAACCCCGCGATGCTACAGTAGATGCCAAGTTTCCATTTTTTTTTTTTATTATGTTCTTCATTTTTTGTTAGTTGATGCCCCAATATCAATCATTTTCATTGACTTATTTCCCATGGAACTTTTCATCTTTTTAAGTGGGGTTTTCCACCATTTCCAAAACACTATAATCTACATACCTAGTTTCTTCAGATAGAGAGGTAAATAAAGCAGGTCATCTCAGAAAGTGTTAAAGCACAGGTGTCAAACTGCCGACCCACCAGCGGTTTGGAAACTACAACTCCCATCATGCATTTGTATAATCTATAACCGTGGGCATGATGGGAGTTGTAGTTTCCCAATAGCGGGAGGGCCGGCAGTTTGACACCCATGTGTTAAAGGGTTTTCCAGTATTTTCTTAAGCTGGTCAGCCTAAGTTTTAGGGTAGGGCGAATGCTTGCAGCATAGATTTGCTGCCAATTTTCTGTGCTGACAGATTTTGCCAAATCCCATTCCTACGAGGCATAAATTCTCCACAGGGAACTTGACCTTCATTGTGGATTTTTAAATCTGCAGCTTATACATTTTTAGTGCAGACTTACTGAGAATTGAATGGGGTAAAATGCACACGTTCTAATGCAGATTTAATTCTGGATTTTCGGTGGAAAATTTGTGTAGCAAGTCTGTCCATCTGCATTCACCCAAAGGGTATGTTGCCACGGGGTAATTTCGCCGCGTATTTGCGCCAGGGCTGTGGAGTCGGCAAGCCAAAGCCCCGAATCCTCAATTTCCCAAACCTCCGACTCCTGACTCCCTCATACATGGTGCATGTTTAAGTGATAACTTTACTGTAGTAAAATGGTAACGTCTGGCTTTTTATCACCTTTTGATACAATAATCAAGCTATTTAGGTAGAACACTGACAAGCAACAATGTTTTGATCTTTTGAACACTTGTGGGTAGAGTTGAAGAAAAAGCTGTATTTGTATCCAAGTCCAGTCTGCACCAACATTGGGAATGTGTAGAAAAGATCTGGGATCAGATTTTAGTCAAGACATGCTTGAATCTGATTCAGAGCCCAGAAGGATTCAGGCAGTATTGAAAACCAAAGGTGGATTTCCCAAATACTAAAAATAATAAAAATTAACATTTTGATTTTTAGAAGCAAAACAGTAACAATGCAGTTACAGGAAAGAATCTGCAGAACTAAGCAGATACTAAAAACTTGGAAGTCAAATTTATGTATAAGATAGGTAAGATTGTCTATCAAATGAAGGGAGTCTCGTGTACAAAGCTGTAGTGGATGTTGAGATGTTGAGCCTGAAAGTCACAAGTTCAAAACATTGTTACCATTTTGTTTGTCAATGTAAAATATATTAAATGGATATGACTTTAGAACACAAAAAAAATTGTAAATATGCAAAACACTGCAGGAACATTTGTGGAGTCTCTGAATTTGTTCTGAGAAATAGTATTGCCTCCATCAGATCCTGCATACACGACCTCACATCTGATCTCATCATTTCCAGGCTAGAGAACGGCCTCTCTACACTAACTTGGGTTGGGGGCAAATCGGTGACCACAGGGGCAACATCTCTAACAATGTCAGGGTATAAAGGAATTGCCTCAGCCACAGTCAGTTTTGATGAGTGGTTGAGTTTTTCTACTTCTTTGAAAGCAGGTGAAAAATTTTGCTGAAATCTGTTTGCCATGAGAGCAGAATCTTTTCCCCTGGGGCAACGCTTTGCCCGCTCCATGTCATCAATTACACTCCTCATGTGATTAGACTGAAGATATGGGAGCAGTAGCACTGGCCGGACCCAATTCCTCTTGCTCTTTGCATCGAACTGACTGGACCAACTTATTATATATTTTGGGAGTCGGTCCATTTTATGACGACTCGGACTCCTGCAAAATAGGCACCGACTACGACTCCGTGACTCCGAATCCACAGCCCTGATTTGCGCTCTAATACGGGCGAGATGCTCGCTGAAATTACAGTAATCCTTAGTTCTCATAGAGAACTATGGATTACACCTCCTCTCCCCGCTCGCACAATATGATCGTATTGTACGTGTGAGGAGATGAGCGACATGTCAATTATTTGTAGTGAATACGTGCCGCGAGTAATGAATGTCAATGGGGCTGGTGGGCTGCCGCCCCCCCCGTGCTGTGGAGTATGCGCGTGTTAGCGCAAGCTCCCGACACAAGATATACTGCGTACTGTACGCGCTGCAGTACGTAATGTGAACATACCCTAAGGCCTCATGCTTTGCAAATATAATAATTCTGTATTACAGCACACCGTTGCTATGGCAATGTAGTATGGAACTGGAGCCTGGGCGCCGGAGCATGGATCCGGAGTGACTCCTTACAGCCACATAGCTCTGCCATATATCTATAAAGCCTGATTGAGAATTCTGGGGACCTTGCTTGACGTTTGGTGATATTTGAGTAAACCAGACCCAAACTTTAGTTTTTAGTGTAGTTTTATAAACAAGTATGTAGCAAACAAATACAATATCAATAGATTCTACAGTAAATGTAGCCCATAGCAGTTTTGTTACTAAGAAAAGCCTTCTTTGCTTTCATCTTTTGTAATGCATGAATTATTTTCATTTTTTGCATGCAGTACCGCAGGCTAATCAAATCTCTCTTCTTAATAATGTCTTATGAGAGCCCCCTCCCCCCACCTCTCCTCTCTGGTAACCTACAAATAAATCAGACAGCCGTATTATCCTTTGGGAGAGAACAAGGGGAAGGGAAGTTAAATCATTATGTTAGTGGGTTTGTGTAAATTTCATAAGTAGTTTGGTATCATACTCAATATGCTAAGTTTGGTTGTATCTGCGGAATTGGCTCTGTGGCCATAATAATATTAATAATTTATGAAGAACTGTTTATTTTTTTAAAGCAGGATCTTGCAGCATACATAATGATTCATAGCGATATGAACACAACGGAATGCGTCCTTTGGTGTTGCCTTTCAGAACACTGTTTACCTATACAGATTGCTGAACTACTGTGTAATAATTACACACATTAAATCTCCTGGGGAAAAAAGATGCTTTACTCTGTAAATATGAGCTCCCTGTAAAAGCTCCCGAAATAAAAAGTGCATAAACATGAGAGAGAGGGAGAATGTTGCCGACAATAGTTGTGAGATGAGATTTATAATTGCACATTGAATAAGCCTGCATGATTTGAAGAATTTGGTTTGGTATACCAGCCAAACAATACCCGGTCATAATCCGACATTAAAAATCAAATGACTTATTGTTTAACTCACATTTTTATGTTCAACACATTTTTAAAGAATTTTTGGTTATTATTTTTTTACTTTTTCATATCACTTTCAATATTTTTTAATAATTCTTAAGTCCTGCAGTTTTCACTTTGGCCACTAAGCCTAATAGTCTGACACTTCCTGTTCTGTACAGAAATATTCTCAGTTGTCTGCTCATTATCAGCACAAAGAGGGTCAAAGTGAAAAAAAGACACCAGTGTGAATAGTTAACACAGGATCCACCAGTCACAAGAGGAGATGGTCACAGTTCACCCTTTCACCTCCCTGCACACCGACTCCTTCTCAGGTCACAGAGCATGATTAGAAAACTCTCCTATAGAATTGAATGGGACGGAGTCAGTCTTAAAGGGGTTTTGCCACAAAGTGAGTTCCTTACCTCTTAACTTCTCAAGAGAGAATATAAACAAAGCATGCTGAGTCATATACGGCTGCAGGGGTGAGAGGGAGGGGCTGAGCAGAGCGAGGAAGAAGGGAGCGTCTGCAATGTTTACTCATAATTACATTACAACCAGTGGATTCTCAATACAGCAGACAACCTCATACACTGCACTTTTCTCCCCAGCCCCTTGCAAGCTCCTTCATGTTCCCTGTCATCAGAAAAGAAGTGCAAACACGCAAGTGCGGCCAGATCGGCTCCTGTCAGTGTCCTGGTCGTGTCTAATGTAAACTTTCAGGAAACTAAGGGGGACTGAGCAATGCTGTAGCTCTTACAGGCATCACTTTTTGAAATCACATATAATTAGAAGAGTGATTAAATACCCATTTTGGAGGATCCCACGTTAACATTACATCGTGGCAAAACCTCCTTAAGTCTCCTATGTGCATGAAGCTACTGTAAAGCATCTCTCTGACTGCTGTTAAAGCAGTTCAAACAAGGCCTAGTGGCCAAAGTGAAAACTGCAAGACTTAAGAATTATTAAAAAATATTGAAAGTGATATGAAAAAAAAATCCTAAAAAATGTGTTTAACATAAAAATGGGACTTAAACAATGACTCATTTTTTTTTTTAATGACACATTCCCTGACGTGTCTGATTTTAAAGGGATGTTCCATAACTGATAAATGCTTGTAAGTCCGGGGCATGATCAAATCTAAAAGAAAAATTTAAAAAAATTGCCTTGTAAATGCTTTTGTTCCTGTGCTGTGGCCATCCCAGTGATCCTGACCAAGGAGTTCGCTGGTCAGTCTTCAAGTGACCTTGCAGCCATTCACAGGCCTCAGTGGTCATGTGTGGGATATATCATACGTGACCGCTGCCACCTGTGAAGACTGAACGGTGACATTATTTGCTGGGATTACCAAGACCACCACAGTAGCGGAAAAAGAGGGTTTACAAAGCAATTTTTTTTTATTTCAGGTCTGATCTTGCCCAGATAAACTATCATTCATTAGTTACAAAGCACCCTTTTAATAAATAATTGTATTCCTCATAAAAAGGAGTGGAGAGCCAGTCGTACTTGTGCACGAGTCTCCATTCTGTTTTATTGAGCGTCCCAAGTTTAGCTGAACATGGCGCTCAGTTGAACTCCGAACACCCATAGAACAGCTTAGTCTTGTGCATGTGTGTCCGGGACTCCATTCTGAGCCAATAGGTGTTATTGAAATAGGTGCAAGTCCCAAACCTGCACCTATCAAACTTTAATGGCATATCCAATTGATACGCCATCAAAGTCTATAGTGCAGTGGTCTGCAAAGTGCGTCTACAGCTGTTGGGAAACTGCAACTCCAATTATGCATTTATATAATCTATATCAGTGGGCATGATGGGAGTTGTGGTTTCCCAACAGCTGGAGAGCCGCACTTTGCAGACCATTGCATAGTGGAAAAACCCCCTTTAATAACAATTCTTGAGCATTTTTCCTTGCAATTCTGTTTTGCGGTTACTGAATCTGTCAGGTGGGTGGTGTTCCTGCTCAGTCTAACATTGTCTGATCAGTGCTTCCATTTACCTCCGGACGTCCTGTCCTTACCTCTAGCCATACTGACGCCTATTAGTTCCACGCCGGCACCACACAGGCTTTTGCTCATCTTTTTACCTACTCGGTATCATACCTTTATTTCTACTTTACCCCTATTTACCACAGCATCTCCTATTTTTGTCATCGTATCCACCACATCTTATCTACATATTTTCTAATATAGATGTTTACTTGATAAAGGCAGCATCCGAAACGTCATTAATTTTTATTTTTTTTTATCTATTTTTATAATATCTCTTGCTTATGTAAAACATTCATTAAGTATGTTTTTGTGATCTATATGGTGTAGATGACCCTATCCCAATGTATTAATAAAACTACATATCATCTTTTTTGCACAAGCATTGTTTGGTTTGCAGTGGATTTTGCGTTGCTATAATACTGGACCTACTGGTCTTTTCCACATTTGCACCCACCTTATATCCTATTACCCTAGGTGTGCACTATCATTTATGTATATTTAAGTAAGGGCAGGGACACACCTCTTATGTTAACACCCATCTGACTGATTCAGAAATCCATTTCTGAAAGGAATAACCGAGAAACAGCACAACACAGAGATATGGGAAGATGCTCCAGAATTGGGATATCACAGAGAGCACAAGTATTTACTAAAACAGACCTATCAAGAGATGTCACTGGTCCTCTTTAAAGGGGTTGTCTCACTACATTGATTCATCATACCACAGTTCTGTTTTCTCAGTTTCCGTTATGAATTCAGGGGCGAGTTTACTGGCTTGCAGTGATGAGCTACTGAGGACACCAGGTCTGTAGCTATAGTGACAAGCGCTGGCAGCCTATCGAGAGAGATGGAACAGGTCTGTAGCTATAGCGACCTGAGGAGCTGATGCAGCCCATACAAGAGGGGATATCTAGGTATAGGTAGGACACTGCTATTGGACAAATATTGCAAAGGGACTTATTTTTGCAAGATCTTTAATATAAAAAGCATTCCTTGTAGTGAGACAACCCCTTTACGGGTTGCCTGCTGCTTAGACACTGTATTACAATCTGTTATATTGTATTCTGTTCGGTTTTAGGATTGGTCCCAGCATTTAGAACGCAATAGCCAATCCTAGTGATTTGCCATTACTTTATAGGATGGGAAAACCCATTTAATGGTGGCAAACTAAGCCATGGTGGCCATGTTGGTGGAGTACGTAGTTGTTGCCTGTCCGGGAGCTTTGCAACTTGTATGTTGGGAGTCCTTTTTATTTTTTAAAAATTGGTAATTGTAATGGTAAGCAGCAGATTTTCCATGGCTTTATAATGGTGACATGAACCATGTGTAATTTTATAATGGGGACAGAACAAATACTATATTTGTCGGAAAATCGAGCAGAGACTGGCGTTTCTATCTCTTTGTGTATGATAAAGGTTAAGCACATTCTTTCCACTACTGTAACTCGAACATGGACAAGCTGCATTATCAAGTTATATTGATTTTGTCTGCGCTCTATTAACCCCTGACAGAGCTTCTTGGAAAACAAATAGACAACAGAATTTGATATCTTTCAATAATTTGTGACCTGTTTTTCGTATGGTCTTTGGTTTTAAATATCATGAGGTCAGTATTCCTGAAACTAAAGTAGCATTCATTATAGTAATAATTGTAGATCTTCTTAGACATTCAAGTAGGCTATCGGAGGTTATCTGTAAGTGTGGTGATTATCCATAATAAATCTCCATAAGGGTGGTCAATTGGCTATGGCTACCAGTTCAGTTTGTCTTCGATTCTCCACCTCCGTTAAGTCTTGTGTCTACAGTGTTAGGGTATGTTCACACGGCGTTTTAGATCCGTTTTTGGATCTGAAAAGCGCTGTGTAATTGCATCCAAAATGCTTCCAGCACGCAGGTGCATGTTTGGATGCGTTTTGGCTGCAGCAGGATCGCACCCTATAGTTTTAAATAAGGTGTCTACTGCGGCAAACGGATCAACAATTGACACGTCAATTGTTTGAAAGAAAGACACTTGTAAAACGTGCATCAGCAATCACTCGTCTGAACGCCGATGCGTGTTTTACATTGAAAGCAATAGAAATCACACTGCAACATTTGTTATATGCGTGTTTGGGTCCAAAACACGGATCCAAATATGCATCTATAAGTAGATCCAAAAACGAATCCAACCCCTTAGCCTTCATGCCTGCCTAAATTTGTGCAGAGGGAAAAGCACTTCTAGGGCATGTTCACAGACTACCGTTGAGGTGTGGTTTTATTATTTTGTCACAATTATTCTTATAAACTTGTAAAAACCATAGGAGTCCAATACATATTGTGGCAAGACCACAGTTCAACCACAACATCAAAATATGCCCTTACATTGAGTTAGAAGCATCTGCCAGATGGCTTGGATTCTCCTCATAAGCTAATAAATATCGGTGGTGGTGGTGGGTTTTCAGTGCTGTCATAGAACATGGCAACTTCTCAAAAAGCGGATGGACCCTGAAGACCATGTTAAAGAGGTCCTGTGACCTCTCCCGATAGTACATGTCCTGAGAAATAACTATTCTGGAGCATCTTCTCTTATAGCTATGTGTGGGCCTGTTCCTCTGTTCGTTCTAGAAATGTGGTATTGAATCTGTCAGATGGGTGTTACCGTTCCAGTTTAAGGGGTGTGTGCCTAAACTCACTGATTGGCATTGTCCAGCCAGGGCTAACAGACTGTGCAGGGGGACACCCTCAATTGGTAACACAGTTTGTAAGAGGATTAACAGGGAACTAGTAATCTAAGGAAAGATGCTCCAGAATTATTGTTTCATGGGGTTTCATTCATAGTGGTTTACAGAAACAGACAAGTAAGGAAAGGCTGCGGGTTCTCTTTAAGGCTATGTTCACACGGCGTGATTGCGGCTTGTACAGTACGGCCACATTTACGCCTGGTGATTTGGGAGTCGCACTACTCAGCGCATACCCCCGTGTTGCCGGGAGGGGGGGGGCACACATTCGGCGCAAGTAATTGACATGTCACTCTTACAATACGATTATATTGTACAAGCGGGGAGAGGAGGCGTAATCCATAGCTCTCTATGAGCACTATGGATTACCATAATTTCGGTGTGCATCCCGCCGGTATTAGAGCGCAAATACGACGTGAAATGTGCACCAAAATTTGCCCGTGTGAACATACCATAAGATGTTTGAAAAATACTTGCTATGTGAGGCCAATCTTGTAATTATTACCTTTTTGTTTGTGAGATAACCAGGTTAACCAATGTCATATTTCTTTAGAAAAAAAGCTGGTATAAAATGTGTTTTCCCCCCACTGAGGCTTTTCATTTCCAGTAACTATATGTCACTTAGGAACGCTGAATTACAATATTCGCCTACCTGTAATTGACTCGGAGACGTCTTTCTTAGTTCTGTCTTATACCCAATGAATTTAAAAAACCCCGTAATGACTGTGCTTGCGTGCCCTAGAGTAAAGACCAGAACATTTATTACTTGTTATATTCAATTAATCTCTCTTTATTACTAAATAAGTGAAAATTGTGCGCTGCATGGAATAGTAAGTAGAAGCATATTGACACAAATCAGTGTGTGGCTTATACCATAGTTAGCAGAGAGTTGTCATTTGTGAGTCTGATTTCTCCAATGCATCCCCCTTACTCAGAAACGGAGTACCCCAACACATTAGACTCTCCTCCACCTTCAGTAGTTTTATCCACCTCTGCAGGATATCCTACAATTTGCCATAACCCTGCTGCCACTACACCAGCCTACAAATACGTCTGCCCCTTCTGTCTTCAATCCTCTTTCCTTGTAGATTGCAAGGCTAGGTCTCCACGGCATAGCAATCCGATCGGATTTTCAGCGGTTTTTGGAATTTAAAACCGCTGAAAATACGATCGTTCAGGCAACCCCATAGACGACAATAAAAAAAAAACTAACTGTAGTTCTTCGGTGTCTCCAGACTCTCACGTGCTCGGTGTTAATCTGCTCTCCTCCGTGAAGAGTATGGGGCGCCAGTGTCGAATCTGCCAATCCCGGCGTTCTCTGGCAAGGAGTCTATTTGTGACAGTTTGAGCAGACACATGGATATTAGTGGACTGCTGGAGGTCATTTTGCAGGGCTCTGGCACTGCTCCTCCTTGCACAAAGGAGGAGGTAGCAGTCCTGCTGCTGGGTTGTTGCTCTCCTACGGCCCCTCCATGTCTCCTGATATACTGGCCTGTCTCCTGCTATCTGCTCTGGACTTTGTGCTGACAGACACAGCTAACCTTCTTGCCACAGCTGGTATTGATGTGCCATCCTGGATGAGCTGCACTTCCTGAGTAACTGTTTTGTAGTCAGCGCCTCATGTTATCACAGGGTGAGAACAATGATAAAATGTAAAAGTGACTAAAACAGCCAAAAAGGATGAGAACCGAGAAATGGTCTGTGGTCAGCACCTGCAGAACCACTTCCTTTATATAGGTTGTCTTGCTAATTGATTATCATTTCTACCTGTTGTCTGTTCCATTTGCACAACAGCAGGAGAAATTGATTTACAATCAGTGTTTATTCATAACTGGACAGGTTGAGTTCACGGAAGTGTGATTGACTTAGTGTTACATTGGTGGTGGTTGTGTTCCCTTTATTTTTTTTGAGCAGTGTTTTTACCAACATCTGATTATTGTAATGCAGTTCTCACTGCCTATGACTGTATTAATCAATTTACTCCATAGCTTGGGTTAAGTTGTCCTAAACCACCCCATGTCTTGTAATAATCGTGACTTATGATCAAGTTACCCTGTGATTCTCCAGCCTTCGATGGATTCACTGGAGATAGTAATTATACAGACAAACCCGATAACCCCATCTGCCTTGTATTATATTTCATGCAACTAGATACTTATGTGGTTTCTCACTATGCACGATGACTTATGCAGTGATTCAGCTGAGAGCTTCGTATTCTTCCAGTGGCTCTGTGCTTGAGAGAGATGTCCACTTTTTATTGTATTTATTATATGCAGTATAGGAAACAGAACAGGTTTCTAATATACCTATATTAAAAATGATACCTTTCTTATACCGGTGCAGTGTGTCCCTATCTAAAAATAAAAACGTTTAGCCAGTAGTGATGACGACAACGGCCGTTCTCCTTCCACTGTTGCTGCCTTGGGCTCTTCCACCACCCATGTTACAGCAGCTCAATTGATGCCATATTTTGTATCGTTTGGGTCATTCAAATCTCCCTATTGTCACTGCATGAATAAGGTCTGTAACGTTGTACATATGGTCACATTTCCCTTTGAATACACATCTTATTGCATCTGAAATTGCCTTGACTACTGTGGATTCTTTCATACACGACTAAAATAGAACCCTAATATATTCTAGTGTTACACCAGCCTGTGTTATAATAATGAGCCGTATTTGTTTCTTACCTTAAAGGAAACCTGTCACTTAAGTTATGCTGCCCTTTCCAACAGTCTGTCACTTACTGTGTAAAGTACTGTAGCTTCACGAGCGGCATTAGCCATGCACCGCTAGCCACGCATATGCACTGCCGATTTTTGCTCATTACTAGGAATAGGTAGAAATGTTAATAAGCAGTGAGTTGGTGTGGCTAACACACTCCTTAATTCAGTGGCCCTACCTCTGGCAGCCTCCATTGGGTGCTTCAAGATTTCAGTATTAAATCCTATAAAACTATATAGTACATTGTACAATAAGTGAAAGTGTCTCTAGCTTATTCTGTTCTCATCGGGGGCAGAATAACCTATGTGAATAACCTATGCTCCCTTCAAATTACATTGCATTTAAAGAGTTTGTACAGTTCCCAAAAATAAATATATTATGCTCCACTACAGCGGAAGTAGAATTTAAACAGAAGGACGGAGAGATGCTGTGCTGAAACCGGGAATCTGAGGAAGAGGACTATAGGTGTTTCTTGTTTTGTTTTTGCTTTTGGAGCCTGAGGAACATAATATACATATATTTTTTTTTTTTAGCCACTGGACATCCCCTTTAAATTCCTTTTATCACCTCTCCATGCAGTTGAGGTACAGCGTTGTAAAAAAGCATTTGCCCTCTTCCAGATTTATTAATTTTTTGGATGTTTATCACACTTAAATGTTTCACGTCACCCAACAAATTTACATTTCAGACAAGCATAATACAAGTAAATACAAAATGCAGTTTTCAGATGGTTTGTATTATTAAGAGAAAAAACGTAATCAAAACCTACCGGGCCCTGTGTGGAAAAAATAATTCCCGCCCCCTCCTTAAGACAGGCCTCACTCAGCCCTGATTACTGCCACACCTGTTCTCAAGCTAGAAAGCACTTAAATAGGACCTGCCTGACAAAGTGAAGTAGACCAAAAGATCCTCAGAAGCTAAACCTCATGGGGAGATCCAAAACAATTCAGGAACAAATTAATTGAGGACTATCAGTTTGGAAAAGGTTATATAAAGCCATCTCTAAAGCTTTGGGACTCGAGAACCCCAGCGAGATCCTTTACCCACAAATCGTGAACCCTTCCCAGGAGTGGCTGGCCAAAAATACCCCGAGAGCGCAGCGACAATTCATCCAAGACACAACAAACCACCGCAAAACAACATCCAAAAAACTGCAGGCCTCACTTGCCTCAATTAAGGTCCATGTTCATGACTCCCTCATAAGAAAGAGACCTGCTTGGCAGAGTTCCAAGATGAAAACCACTGCTGAGCAAAAAGAAAATAAAGGATCATCTCAGTTTTGCCAGAAAACCTCTTGATATTCCCCAAGGCTTTTGGGAGATGATTCCGTAAACTGATGAGACAAAAGCTTAACTTTTTGGAAGGTGTAAGTCTCATTACATCTGGAGTAGAAGCAACGCCACATCTCAGAAAAGGAACATCATGCCAACAGTAAAACATGGTGGTGGTAGAGTGATGTTCTGGGGCTGTTTTGCTGCTTCAGGACTTGGAAGACTTGCTGTGATAAATGGAACCATGAATTCTGCGGTCTACCAACAAATTCTGAAGGAGAATATCAGGCCATCAAGCTGAAGTGCACATGGGTTATGCAACAGGACAATGATCCAAAACACAGCAGCAAGTCCACCTCTGAGTGGCTTACAAAAAACAAAGTGAAGACTTTGGAGTGGCCTAGTCAAAGTCCTGACTTTAATCCGACTAAAATGCTGTGGCCTGACCTTTAAAGACTCATTGACCGTTACCGCAAACGCTTGATTGCAGTTGTTGCTGCTAAGGGTGGCCCGAACAGTTATTAGGTTTAGGGGACGATTACTTTGTCACACTGGGTCCTGTAGGCTTCGATTTACTTTTTCCCTTAAAGGGGTTGTCTCACTACATTGAGTCATCTTACCTCAGTCCTGTTTTCTTGGTTTCATTTTGAATTCAGGGGCATGTTTACTGACTTCTACTAGGCTGCAGTAGAAGTCAAGTCTGTAACTGTAGCAACCAGTGCTGGCAGCCTATCATGAGAGATCGAACAGGTCTGTAGCTATAGCGACCTGAGGAGCTGATGCAGCCCATACAAGAGTAGATATCTAGGAATAGGTAGGTTAATGGATAGGTTAATGGACATATATTGCAAAGTGACTTGTATTTGCAAGATCTTTAATATAAAAAGCAATCCTTGTAGTGAGAAAACCCCTTTAAAATATGACAAAAAAATAAAAATACACGTCCAAACACACACACATACGCCAACACCGCTAAAATGGTTAAGAGCACCTAAAAATATAACAAAACCACAGTGAAATCTCTCTCAAGTAGTGATCACAAGAAGTAGGAGGGATTGGTACCAACAAATACATACAGTATCTCCACAAAAAGTGATCACCCCCAAAAAAAAAAAAAAAAAAAAAAAGAAAACAAAAAAAAAAAAAAAAAAAAAATAAAAGAAAAAAAAAAAAAAAAAAAAAAATTAATAAAAAAAAAATAAAAAAAGAAAAAAAAAAAAAAAAAAAAAAAAAACAAAAAAAAAAAAAAAAAAAAAAAAAAAAAAAAAAAAAAAAAAAAAAAAAAAAAAAAAAAAAAAAAAAAAAAAAAAAAAAAAAAAAAAAAAAAAAAAAAAAAAGACAACCCCTCACATTTTTGTAAATATGTATAAAATTTTTATATTTTAAAATAGTCAGTGTACAACTTGTTTAACAGTGTAAATGTATTTTTCCCTCAAAATACAAAATAAGAAGGGATATCTAGGAGTAGGTAGGACACTGTTAATGGACACATATTGCAAAGTGACTTGTTTTTGCAAGATCTTTAACATAAAAAGCAATCCTTGTAGTGAGACAACCCCTTTAATAATGAAGACCTTCATTTAGAAACTGTATTGTGTTTCCTTGTGTTAGGTTTGCCTAATATTTAAATGTATTTTGTGATCTGAAACCTTTAAGTGTGACAAATATGCAAAAGATGAAGAGATCAGGAAGGGGGCAGATACTTCTTCCCAGCACGGTAGGTCTTCTTTTCTTTGTGCACTGCACTGCTGCTTGACATAATTTAGTGACATGTTGAAATGCTTTCGCTGCGGCAGTGTGGCTTTCTCCTTCCATGCTCCCGAGTTGCTGCCATCCGCCTATAAATAACTCGCACAGACGATGTCTGCAGCTGTTTTGCGGAAGTAACAGTCTTGTCAATAAAACGTTCCGACCTGTTTATAGATTGCTCCAGCTATGTTAAATCCTTCCTTTCACTCCAAGCTTCCACAGTTTCACTGAGTGTTTCCAAGATTTCCAAACTGCTGAGCCGTATTGGTACGACCATCTTTTTCTTTCCTGGGTTCAGCCAGGGAACATGAAAGGGAAGCGTGTTGATGGTTGCACCTCTGCAAGGTCAATTCTCTGAATGTATCTGGAAGCTCATCTTGTTAGCCGCCTTTTAAACGACCTGATAGAATTTCAAGGTAATGCATTTAACTTTATGTACTCTAGTTTACCCGACAATTGAGTTTATTAAATACACCAGGGCTAATGTCATCTAACCAACCTCCACGGTAGAGAAACCTGATTTGTGAGGGGTCAGGCAGTTTCTGCTCTTAAAGGGGTTTTGCCACGATGTAACGTTGACGTGGGATCCTCCAAAATGGGTATTTAATCACTTTTCTAAATATGTATTACAAAAAGTGAAGACTTTTGAGAGCTTACAGCATTTCTCAATCCCCCCTTTGTTACCTGAAAGCTTGCATTAAAACACGACCCAAAGGAGCTGACAGCCGCGCTTGCGTGAAACACTTCTTAAACTGATGACGGGAAAATTAATGAGCTTCAAGGGCTGGGAGAAAGTGCAGTGTATGAGCCTGTGTCTTGCTGTATAGAGAATCCCACTGTTGTAATGTATTATTTCAGTTAAATTTTAGACTCCCCCTATTTTCTCGCTCTCCCGCTCACTCCCTCCCTCTCTCCTCCCTGCAGCCTTCATGACTCAGCAGATTTGTTTATTTTTCTACTTTGTGCTGATTAGGAGGTAAGTAACTCACGTCCTGGCAAAACCCCTTTTAAAAAAAACCTGTCCATAGTTTATGCCCCCTGGCTGAGGACAGAACAGGTAGTGCAGACTGCTGTTTCCAGGCTGTGTCCCTTATTCTGGAAAGATGCTGATTTTTTGAGTATTTAGTGCTCAAACCCGCAGTTTTTCAGCCAGAAAAAGTCAGAGCCATTTAAAACCCCGCCCACCTAGCTAGCCCCCCACCGCCCCAAAATTGGCAGTTATTACCCAAACGTTAAAAACTACCTAAAATTCCAAAGAATAAAATTTATCAGTTCTCTTTAAAGGGGCCTCTGGTTACAAAAATAACAATCACAGAATACCCTTAAAGGTATGTTCACACATTTGATTTTGATGAAGTTTTACGGAGCGATTCCTCGGCCAAAACAGCATTAAAAAAACCTCCAAAACACTCCCAGTTCATTTCCATTGATTCCTATGTAAAACATTGTTGTAGTTTACACATGAGGTTTTTCCGTGGTTTTTTGGGTGTTGAAAAGTGTCAATTCTTGAAGCATTTTCAACGCTGAAAATCCCAATAAGAATTAAAGGGGGAAACACCTTTAAATATTAGACAAACCTAACACAAGGAAACACAGAATACAGTTTCTAAATAAAGGTCTTTATTATTAAAGGGGTTGTCTCACTACAAGGATTGCTTTTTATGTTAAAGATCTCGCAAAAACATGTCACTTTGCAATATGTGTCCATTAACAGTGTCCTACCTATTCTGAGATATCCTCTGCTGTATTGGCTGCATCAGCTCCTCAGGTCGTTATAGCTACAGACCTGTTTGATCTCCCCTGATAGGCTGCCAGCACTGGTTGCTATAGCTACAGACCTGCTTCTACTGCAGCCTAGTGGAAGCCAGTAAACTCTCTCCTGAATTCAAAGTGAAACCAAGAAAACAGGATGAATCAATGTAGTGAGACAACCCCTTTAATGAAGAGCTTCAAAACCTCAGCGCGGTTTTAGGCACAGTTTTTGCCCTGGCTGTTAAATTTTATGGGTGTTTCAGAAAGAAAGCAGTGTTGGAAAAACGTTATTCAAAACCTGCTCAAATCCTCCTCACAACCTCATATGAGAAGTGCTGCATTGAGGCTCTTTTTAGACGAGGTTCTGACGCTGATTTGGATGTCCAAATCAGCCGTGTGAACATACTTTTAACTCTTCATATTATAATATAAAACTTTTATATGTATGAATCTTATAACCAAATATTTACAACCGTATTTTTTAAAAATTGCGTTTAAAAGGACAATTTTATAGTAAATATTTAAAATCCCCTTTCAGATGCCATACTGGTAAATTCTGTTTAAAAAGACAGGACAGGTCTATTATTACGGAGCTACACTGAATGCTCACAGAAACAGTGAAAGAGCTACAAATTGCATATTTCTCTTTGAAGGGTCCAACACATTCATTCATTTCAGGCACGAACAATCTATTTCAGTGGGAACTTGGTAAAGCTATCTTTCCCCTGCAGTGGTGCAACATGATTTCCCCACTGAGCTTACCTGTGATCAGCTTATTGCAAACCCTTTAACCTCTTAGTGGCATCTGCTGTACATGTACATAGCAGATGTGTGCTGTGGTTCTTGGGCACAAAGGTGTGTTATACAACGGACACCCACTGCGATTGGAGAGAACTCTTTTATAAGTATTCAGAATGCCTCCTCTTCTGATTTATCATGTGGGGAAAAAAAGCAATTGATGTGGAAATGTTTTCTCCCTTCATATTGATAGCTTATGCCATAAATGCCTGGTGGGGATGCCACCTATGGGGTGCACCGCTATCGAGCCCACAAAACAGATGACTGTGTATACTCGGCACTTTTATTTCAATGCGGTTACATGACTGTGCACCTCTGTGTTCTGCTTAGACACCTCTAGGGGGGGGCCTGTTCTCAAGATGGGTGCAGGTCTCGCTTTTGGTACCCAAACATTTACGGAATATCATAATTAACACCAACAGAGTATGAGATTGGGAACACGTCAAAATTACCAAAAATATTTAACGTAATTGGTGTTCCCACATCCAGAAATGTCTGAATTATTAACTCGTTACCCTATTTTCACCTAGAAAATGCTATGACAAAATAAACCCAGGTTCATAATTGCGGTGTTTTGATCACCCTGTCAGTCCTGAGAAGTAATCAAAAAATCACATCCACCCCAAATCTGGTATAAAAAAAAAAAAAGTCTGGCCCACAAACATTAAACGGGTATTCTTACCACATTGATTACCTTTAAACATGTAGGTAAATGTAAATAAAAAATTCTAACAAATTATTGCTGCTCTGATTTTGCTTTTTCTTCAATACTAGAATAGTTATCTCCTTGCTTGTGTACACAAGCCTTCCTAGGTTACCGACCACCTCCTTCTGCTCTAGCTGCAGTAGTGGGGATAGTGATGTCACTCCTTGCTGTTTGTTTAGGTTTTTTACTGGCAAACTTTAACCCTTCAGAGCTCTGTAGGCTTGTGCCCTACTGTCAAACCCCTCCATCAGCTATGTGTCTCTAAGAGGTGGAGCTTGAAATAGAAGATCTGATATGCCAATCACTGCTGTAGAAACGCCCACAGCCTAACCAGAAATTGGAAGTGCAAAGCTAGTTGTAAGGAGCAGGCTCTGTGAAACAGCATGGTGAGACCGACTTTAAAGGGTTTGTCTCACTACAAAGATTAGCTTTCAACATGTTGGGAACACTAAATAAAGATGTTTTCCAAATATATTGTGGTGGTCATTTTTTTGTTGTTAAGGAGCTACAAGTGATTTTATCACCTTCTGAGGGCTTTCTAGTTTCCCAAGTGACTGAACTGTGTACGTCTTCTCCCCTGCTGTTTGTTCTATCTGATAGGGAGTGAAGTCATCACACAGGTCTCCACAGAACTCCAAACAGTGAGAGCTTGTTTGTTATCTGATCTTTCAGACAAAAGCCAGTAATTACTACTGTTTACTTTAACTCAGAAGCTTCCCTGGTCCTGACCGCATGAGATTTAACTAATTAGCAGAAGTCTGAATACATGGAGCTCATATGCTAATTACAGACAGCTTGACCAGGAAGTGACAAAGCAACATTATTTCATTCATGCATCCTATGAAACTTTGAGATGAGACAACCCCTTTAAGTCCTCGCTTGCTCTACCAGTAAAAAGTCAAATGTGTCAGAATTTAGCAATTGAAAGTAATTTTTTATTTTTTTTTGGTAACCAAAAGAAGTTTTTGTATTTAAGTGAAACGCAACAAAAACTATACGACTGAGGTATCACTGAAATCATACTGACCCATACAATAAAAACCCTGAAAAAGTATGGTTTTCCTCTCCAGAAATTTATTTTTGGTTTCTCAATATATCATATAGTACATTAAATGCTACCATTATAAAATAATATCAGGTTAAAGATAAGGCTGTTGGATGGCATAGATAAAAAAAGTGATAAGAGAATTTGATATGTCTCCAAGGGGTGAAGTCTAGGTAATATGATGAAGTGCAGTATCCAGAGACAAAGTGACTGATATTCTAATAAGTCTGCAATACAAGCAATCAGTGGCTTCTTAAGAAAACGCTTTATCTGACCATGGGTTGCGTGTGGTATTGCAGTGTATCGCAGTATTTCAGTGAATCTGAGCTGCAGTACCCAACACAACCCATGGACAGATAGGGCACTGTTTCTGAATATAGCGGCCCATTGAAAAGTTTTCGGAAGGTTTTCAAAACCGAAACCTGTCTGAAAAACCGACCGCAAACCATTGCCGTGGGGACAAGCCCTAACTGCTTTCCGGCTTCCCATTGACTTTACATATGTGTGGTCAGTATTTAAGACTGGAATCACACACAGTTTTTTTGATAGATGGCATATGCCCCCAATGGTCACCATGACATAGCCGCAGCTAGCCCATAGACAATAAGAGAACAAACACAGTGCGATTTGGAATACATTTGTACTATTTTCTGGCAGACCACGATTTTGTGTTCCTTTCCGAAAATCATGTAAAAATGGCAGCTGCTATGTCAGTTAGACTCATCAGCTCTGCAGTGAGTTAGGGTATGTTCACACGGCGTCTTGCATACGTGTGAATATCCGCTTTTCAGATGCATCTCTGGTACCGTCAGGACGGACTCAGAGACGCATCTAACAATTAGCAGTGACTTTATCACTGCGGGCTATGAGGAACACGCAGCGGCGTTCACATGAGAGATCACCGCTGCGTGTTTCCCTCCTGCCTGTTGGGTCCGTCTTGCAAAGAATTGACATGCAATTCTTTCAAAGACGGAGCCAGGAAACACGCAGCGGCGATCTCTCATGTGAACGCCGCTGCGTCTTCCTCATAGCCCGCAGTGATAATCTCACTGCTAATTGTTTAGATGCGTCTCTGGGTCCGTTCTGTCGGTCCCAGAGACGCATCTGAAAAGCGTATGTTCACACGTATGCAAGACGCCGTGTGAACATATCCTTTAAGGGGCTGTGTTTCTAGGGCTAATATAAATAAATATATGAACTCTCCCAAATACATAGAGGATAAGTTAAACGGCCCAAATTTCAACTTTTAGTCCTGTCCCTGATGACCCTAAAATGTTCGTTATCTGAAAACATCAGTAATGGAAAAGTGACACCATTGCAAAAATTATTTTAGTGTCACTTTTTGAATTTAACAATTGTTTTTTGTTTTTACTTCTTGATACTTTTTTAAAATCATAATACGAAATTGTATAAAAAAGCTTGATTTATCACAGGAAAAAAGGCAAACAAAATTTGTCGAGTAGCTGAGTGCGAGAAAGCATTGCAGCATTCAAACCCACATGTACTAAAACAAATTAATATGTACCTGGTCACAAATTGCGTTTAATTACCTGGTCAGAAACTGATTAGCTTAAACTTGAGGGCAAAATCATTGGGAGTGACAAGAGGCAGGTTTCTTGCACCTTTTAAGGCTAGGTTCACACAGAATGGCAGATACTGTGTATAGTTAGACTAGACAGTCCTGCAGTGCCGCAGGTTGGTCATAGTGTTGATAAATCTGGTGCATGTTTAGATTGTCAGGTATAGGTTTATGACTTCTATTTGTGGTCTTTCTGTATGCCACTAATTGTGCCTAGATTTTGGCGCATTTTTTCGACGCACAGTATTGCATGCTAAGTCATGCTTCTTTTTCATAAATCCATGCCCCCTTTACCTAGGTCTCATGCCTTTTGTATCATGAGTGGCGGAAGTGTCTAGAAACTGTCTAAAACACATAATAAATGTAGTGTAAAGCATGTATGCCAGTATCTTTGGCACAAATTCCACCAGAATTCTGGCACAATTGCTATGCTATAATGTATACCAGTGTTTTTTGCAGCAGTATTTGTAAGCAAAAAAGGTTCATCATCAGTGATGTATTCAGGTCATCTATAGTGGTTCTTCAAGATAAAGGGAGTCTATCACCAATATAAATAAAATTTTTATATAATAATATATTTTATAATATATATATATATAATATATATATATATATATATATAAAAAATCAACAATAAAAATGAGATTCTGATACATATTCTTCTCGGCTGTTGTAGATTTTTTAAATTCTCTTGTCTATATCTGCTTATGGGGACAGCCATATCCTACTGCTGTGAATGGTGGATCTATTATTTTCTATATGCATTGGTGTCACCTTTCAGTGTAATCCTGCCTGTGCTGATAATGGGGAGACTGCTGAAAAGTTTTCTCTACAAAACAGGAGGTGTCTGACTATTATTGGGCATAGTGGGCAAAGTGAAAACTGCAGGATTTTAGTTGTATGTTTTTTGTTTGTTTTTTGGTTTGTTTTTTAAATAACAAAAACATTCTTGCATATGTTCAACATAAAATGGGTTAATCAGTAGGTCATTTTTGATTACTTATTCCCTTCAATAAGCACAATAAACATTTTGATATGTCATGGTGCCAGAATTTTGGAGAACTCATGAAACCTGGTGGCCAATGGTTGTGTTTCATGCTTTTTAGAACCTTTGCCTTTTTTTCATTAATGAAAATTGATTGGGACAGAAGATAAAAAAAAGAAATGTGATTGTTGGAGCTGGGCTCTGATAACACTGAGCCAGGTGGTCATCCCAGCTTTGTTTTGCATTACAGAGAGTGGTGAAGCATTGTTCGCTGATTGAAGACATTGTAAAAATCAATATTGCGGTCAGCGTTGACTGCACTTGCCACCTGACTCCAAGTCATTAAAAACAGCTGAGCCAAGATTTCCCCCAACTAGCTGCATCTTGCTTCATGAAGCTCCTTGACTCAATAGTAGAAGAGTTTAGATTAGAAGTGCCCCGCACTGCTAAGAGGTTACAGGCAAAATCTCTATAACGTTAACCCCTAAAGATAGCTACAAGGCTTTGTACTGCCTCTAGACTAATTATTACCATCTACCTTATGTTCTACTGCTCCTTCAGTGCTCTATAAGTACCAGATTCTATACCTCAACCTAACCGGAGGCGTTCGTCACCTGTGAAGCACAAAATATCTGTCATCCACAGTTTCTGTAGCTAGTGAACAGAAGAAGAGTGCAAGGTTCTTCAGCAAGGTCCTGCTTATTACAAGTCATGCTAGTTGTCGTATGTAAATGTGTCTTTTTGCATAATTAATATAAATGAATAAATTATAAAATGCCTGTGACATCTCCTGACATGTCTTTTTTTTTTTTTTTGTTTTTTTTTTTATAAATACCTGTGTTCTCTGTGAAATAACAGTCCTGGAGCATCTTCTTCTATAACTCCGTGTTTTGCTGTTCCTCTGTTATTCCTTCTCTATAGGTATTACTAAATCTGTCAGATGGGTGCTACCAATAGAGATGTGTCCCTGTAGTCTGACCTTGTCCTATTAATGCTGACAAACTCTGCAGGGAACCCCCTTTTTTAAATAGTTTAAAGGTAACACCCATCTGAGTTTCGTAATAATTTGGGGGTTTTGGCTATGTTCCACGGTTTTTGTGGGGTAAATTTGCCCGCAATTTTCCTTTGGGGG